>BCLK01000399.1:0-179070 GCA_001748405.1 Paraphoma sp. B47-9 | reverse complement strand
TTTTTTACGTAGCGATGTGGCGTGGGGTTGGCAGAAGAAAGGTACAGAGATCCTGCCTCGATCGCAAGCTGTCAGCTACGCCATTGAACGCGACTCCGAGTGGATCGAATATCTACGCTGGGGCGACCATTCCATGTCGACAAATCACCAGCTACTTCAGCCTTGGATGCTGCGATTGTCAATTGGGCAAATGTATCCAGGACAATATGGAACAGATCTAATTTATGACACGAGAACAAGTACGTGTGACTCTTCACTGCGATGAGACTCCATTTGCTCATGGTATGCAGAAAGGATTACAGAATGGAGTCGCACAGGTACACAACTATGGCATCAATCACCAAGTCGCCCCGTGGAGACCGTCTTCGCTGAAGTACTGCAAAAGTTCACCAGTCTGGAATGGGTACCACACTTCGACGAGTCATCTCCGAGCTCGCGTCAGATTATCGAGAATCCAATCTGCTTGCAGAATATTGTACCTGGGGCCATCCATCTACCAACAGATCCCATATTAGCTGTTGAACAGATCAGACGTGATTCGGGTGAACAGAGTGTGTCGGCGCTGCGGGAAGGAATCAATCGCTGGAGATCGTTACAGAGATTGTATCAGGATTATGGGTGGAATACGGAGCGATATAACCCAATAGGATTAAAAAATGCAAGGAGGGAATGGTTCGGAAGATTGAAGCAGCTGGACAGGCAAGGTCGTCTTAAACGATGCATGTCGGAAGCACAGAGAGAAGAGCTTCGGGTAGCAAGGGAAGAATTTTGGGCTGATAGTGCGGGCACAAACGCTGTGTAAAGCGGGGTTCAATTGTGCAATCTTGTGACAGCAAGACGAGAGCTCGGTCGATTCTAAGCCAACATAGACTACCTGAAAGTTGAGCTTTCACGCAATTAGTGTAGCCTCGCCTTCTGCACGACTCATCCGAAAAGACATTCTACTGCCTCAACTGATGAAAAGCAATGCCGAATTTAGATACCAGTAGTCACCATCGACAGTAGTGTACCACACATAGCACGCTACCGAGGCTCCAGATTGTATTGGCGCAGGGGGTACTGCTGTCGCAGGCGATGTGCAGGCTTCAACGGAGGTGCTGAGGTCACAGGAATCGGGGTTATAGTTTTCCTTGGACAGTAGCCACGCAGTACGACGCATTCACCCATATATTTGTGCATTCCTCGTTGATTTGGGGGTTCATTGCTCATAGTTCGTCGAAGGAAATCGTAAACTTCATGGCCATAATCTGGCAGCGATCATTCTGAACGGTATCGTAGTATCTACCACATTGCTCGGCCGTACCGGGCGGTGTTTCATGGGCTGGAGACGCCGTCGCTGTGAAGACGGGCTTACCGCCGACTGTTCCTGAAACGAGTAGGGGCTACGTAGGTTCCTCCAAGAACGCCGTTGCAGATGTAGTTACCCGGGAATGCGGGAGTGTGAAGAGCTGCTGAGTTCTACTTTACGAATTGTCTCAACTAGATGTTGTGGTATTGTCGATCGAGTCCAGTCGGTTCTAAGGCTGTTGTAACACTCTCGTACCTTTGCTTCGACACGGATCGCTAAGTGAACAATGACTTCTCGATGTTGCCACGAGAAAGCATATCTCAACATTACAACTTCGCAAAGTTCTGGCAGGCAATATGTTCCGGGTCGTATGCCCTGACAGCGGACATTCTTGCTCAAATCTCTCAAGGCTGCGGTGGAAACCTTATACATGCTTGAGAAGATGCTGCAATTCATCCGTGGAGGTAAGATTACCGTCTGCTCACACAGATTGGGTGAGCTACAAGTCCAGTCCACAGGAGCAGGCTCAGGTCTTAAAGCTGGGTGAACCGTGATAGGTTCCTTGAAGTTGCAAATCTTTCGGACATTGTCCCACGCTTGACATCATCATAAGTTTCGCCACATCTCGATACGAAGCCTGACTTAAGGCGCCAGAGGAAGCAAGACGAGTATTGAATCTTCAGCGAATATTCGTCATATTCAAGACCAATTGTTGCATTAGGGTTCAATGTACCAGTAGCAGATGCAGGAAGGCTTCAATAGTCACTCTTGCTTCATACTTGAGTCAAACGTAGCATCAGGTGGCGATACAGTGTTGTACGGCAAAATTGTTGTGCCATTCTGGTCGAATCTGCTAGTACCATGAACCGGGTCGTTAGTCCAATCCGGGTACCATTTATTGGTGTATTTCGGTCATTTGATTGTAGGTAGCAAGTAGAGAAACCGTTTTCTCTCGTCGAGAAGGCAAGGAGGAACCACTTGACAAACAGGTGAGATTGTACTTGTACGTAGTGGAGGAGCACGTAGGTTGCATTTACTCCCCACTCGGGAATAAGCACGAAGATCAGTAGTAGTGATAACACGAATTAGTTGGAGCTCCGGCTTGTCCCCTCTTCTATGCCCACGTATCCTTCAGCACGGTTTCCAAATTCTACAGACTGGGCAGGAATATCCTCTTCGAGCTCGGTGCCTCCAGCATCACTATCGCTGCCAGCTTCGGAACCAATGGAGCGTTCGACACCACCTCTCTGCAATGCCGCATAAGCGTTCGTCCCCCGTGCCCGAAGTTCAATCGCTTTTGTCGGGGTGCTTCGTTTCTTTACTGCCATATTGCTGAGCGCATCTTCACTAGTGCTGAAAGGAGACGATCCTGGGACTCGGGCGGCTCTGGTATGTGCTGTTGGCATCGAGCTCGGTGCCCTTTGATTAGAGAGGAATTGAGCGCAAGACACTGGTTTTGGATACGTTTCCCATGGTGCACGGAATCTAGAAAACCTGCGCCAAGCATGCGCCGTGGCGAAACTCTCGACGAGTGCGTCATCCGGATCGGAATCGCTAAAACTCTGCTTCGCATAATCCCCTTTTGTTGTTGCCCCGTGTCCGAACAGCGCCCTCATAGCTTGCTCTTCTTGTCGAGCTGCTGCTCGATCGAACTCTACCAGTGTAGGTAACTTATGCCCATCCTCGTCATTGTCTATTGCTGGTGGTAGACTGGTGTATCTTCCGGTAACATCTCGAGGCTGACTTTTGCTTGTCCTGCGCCGTTGCTCGGATTTGCTGTAGTCTGAAGTCGTGTCTGAGTCACCAATGCTGCCGGTAGTGATTCCACCCTCCGAATCAGAACTGCCAAAGTCATGTAGGGGGCGTGGGGTTCCACTTCGCGCAGCTCTTGATTTGAACTGTGTGGGCTCAGCTGCCAAGTCGTCCTCAAAGGGCGATCGCTCGTCTGACAATACCGATGAACCCAACAAGCGCTCTACTTCCTCCCATGGTAATACCCTCTCGCGTTTACTTTTGGAGGTTTTCTCTTTGACAACCACTCTTAAACAACATCGTCTAGAGACGCCTGCCCACATGTCGCGTCCATTTCTCTTCATACCAAGCACGTCGATAGCGGTGCGGACATCTCTCCTCTTTAGAAGAGGGCGGTACCCTTTGTTTGGGTCTTTCTCGATGCCGCGGTGGCGCTGTGCTCTCAGTCGTGAGGTGGCTTGCATGATGGCCGTTTTCACCAAGAGTCGCGTGATCGAGATGGTAAGAGTATGTAAGTCACGAAAGGCCGTGCGGTAAATAGAGGGCTCGGTCGCAAGTTCTGATGTGTACGCAGACCAATGTGGCCAAGGCGACGAGAATTCACTTGATCGATTCATAAAGAGGTCTCTGGAGAGCTTGAGCATGGCTTCTGGTCGGAGGAGATGCCCCTCGGGTAGAGCCTCCATTATTTGAGCGAGAGGTCGTTGACTCATGCGTTCGCTCGAAGCATGTTGTTCACCACCTCCGATTGTGTGAAGGAATTGTTGTTCGATGCCTTTGGGCGGATTCTTCTCGTAGAGACAGTCGACCTGGGATCGTCTGCAGTTTGTGCAGGGTACTCGGCGGTCGCATTTCAGCTTCCGCTTCTTACACGACGCGCACGCGCTGCCAAGTTAGTTTGACTACGGCAGACTCTTGGGCAGCATGTGCATACCCAGCAATTCCAGGACCAAATCTGCTTGATACTCCCTCGTCTTCGCACGGATTATGCGTAGACTGATGTCGATCATGCATATCCTTAGGATCCTGTGAAGATGCAACATGCGAGCTCACACCTCGTGGAGCAGCAACCGACCGTGTAATTTCTGGATACACACACTCTGCGTTTCGCTTTATGCAATTGTCACATGGACGACCGCGATCACACCTAGACTTCCGTTTCCTGCATGGTGTGCATGCGCTTCTTGGTCAGCTAATCTGAGTTCTGCAGAACGGGAACAACCTACCCAGCAATGCCCCTACTAGATCCTTCTGATCCGCTGATGGGCGGCGCGGAGGCATTTCGCGGGAGGCCGAGTCCTGCTACGGAGTCTTCAATGTCTTGGGCAATCTGGGAAGTAATGAGCCAGTATCGTCCGTAGCGCTGCTGTTCCTGCGCGGCCTCCAGTTTTTCCTCGTACCAGGCCAGTGCATCGCCGGCTTCTTCAAGCTGTCGGCCGCATACATCCCCAAGCTCAATGGCCGCTGGAACGTCACGAAATGATACATGCGTACTGCGTTGCTTAGCTGCCGCGTCCCGCAACAGTAACAGGAAGTCGCGTGTTTCGGGCACTGTCTTGGTCGCTACTGCGGTTGCGATGCCAGGAAGGTCGTCCTTGCCCAACCGCTCAAGGGCAGCGAAGAAAAGGTTCTGCTCGTGTGATGACCATACGGAACTACCGACTTGATTGGCGTAGTGCTGCAACGAACTGTCGGTAACGAAGCGTGACGCGGCCGCGGCCACGTCCTCATTGTAAAGCAGACGGTACTCGTCGTTGTACTTTGCTTCCAGGTCTGGTCTCCGAAGCGACTCGTGCTTGCGCGTGCCAGGATTGGTGGTGTAGAGCCGACGTCGCTTGCGGGGCGTCTCGGACCGGTGCGCCTCTCCGCCGGACTCTGAGCTCATTATAGGCGCGTTATAGCAGCTGCGGTCTGTTTTTACATCTGGTTTGGGTATGACGGTGGTCGAGGTGGAGTCGGAAGAGAAATGATGCGTCGGCGTTAAGGCGGCATTAAGGGCACTGCATCAGGGAAGCACCTCACCTCATGGATCGTGACTTGGCGCCACTTTCGCTCCCTCACGCCCTGGCTCCTATGTTACGCTTTACCCGCCATGCGCTGACGCTCTCATCCCGAGCGGGCTTCTGCCGTTCGCCTGTAGGCATACGATGGGTGTCGCGCGCTGCACACCCTGAGGTCAGGATCGCTGCACTGCAACCTCTCGCGGCGGCGCGGCCTCAAACCAAGTTGCGTGACTACCAGGAAGAATGTATACAGGCGGTGCTCTCGTATCTAGACGCAGGACATAAGCGTCTCGGCGTCTCACTAGCAACTGGATCGGGCAAGACGGTCATCTTCACCCATCTCATTGACCGCGTGCCAAGTTTGGGCAGTGCCTCGCAAACACTGATCTTGGCCCATCGTCGCGAGCTCGTCGAGCAGGCTGCACGCCACTGCTCCGTTGCGTACCCGGACAAGCACATAGACATCGAAATGGGCGCCAATCAGGCCTCGGGTGTGGCCGACATCACTGTCGCCTCTATCCAGAGCATCACATCGGGCCATCGCCTGCACAAGTTCAATCCTTCGCGATACAAGCTCGTGCTTGTCGACGAAGCCCACCATATCGTCAGCCAGACCTACCTCAAAGTTCTTGAGCACTTCGGCCTGAGGCATGCCACTGACTGGAACGAGGCAGTCGTCCCTGCCTTGGTCGGCGTCTCGGCCACATTCTCGCGCTTCGATGGACGGGCGCTCGGTGCGGTCATCGATCACATCGTATATCACCGGTTCGTCTCACGTCTACGATCCAGGCTTCCGCTGATTACCTAGTGACTACGTCGACATGATTGAAGAGAACTGGCTGTCTGATGTCGTCTTCACGACCGTGGAGCTGAAGACTGACCTGACCAAGATCGCATCTGCAGCGAACGGCGACTTTCAGACTGCTGCCCTTTCCAAGGCAATCAACACAATCGAGACCAATGATCTTGTCGTGAAATCTTGGTTTGCCAAGGCGCAGGGCCGGGTGTCGACTCTTGTCTTCTGTGTAGATCTCAGCCACGTCACCAACCTGACTGCCAGATTCCGAGCCTCCGGAATCGATGCTCAATTCGTGACTGGGGACACCCCACAAAGAATCCGCAGTGCCAGAATAGACGCTTTCCGGGATGGCGCATTCCCCGTGCTTCTCAACTGCGGAGTTTTCACTGAAGGTACCGACATTCCGAACATTGACTGTGTCTTGCTCGCAAGGCCTACCAAATCACGCAACCTGCTCGTGCAAATGATTGGTAGGGGTATGCGGCTGCATCAAGGCAAAGCAAATTGCCATGTCATTGACATGGTCGCGGCTCTGAGTAGTGGAGTAGTATCTACACCGACACTGTTCGGCTTAGACCCTGCAGAAATTATTGAGTATGCGGACGCGAAGAGCCTTTCCACACTACAGGCGAGGAAAGAGACAGAGAGGCGACGCGAAGAAACTGCCGCAGCCAGCGCGGCAAATATGGCGGCGAGGAAGCTGCCTGGAGATGTCACATTCACCGACTATGATTCAGTCCATGACCTGATAGCAGACACATCCAGTGATCGATTCATTCGAACTCTGAGTCCCTATGCTTGGGTAAGTGTCGGAGAGCACAAGTTCGTTTTGACAACAAATAGCGGCAACTACCTCTCGATCGAGCCGTCCAATGATCAAGGTTCTTTCAGAGCCAAGTACTACTGGAAGCTACCAGCCGACCGGAAAGTGAAAAGTCCGTATGGCACTCCTCGTATCATCGCCCAAGCCGACACATTTGAGCATGTTGTACACGCTGCTGATACCTACGCATCGGAAGCGTTCGAGCATATGTGGATTGCAAAGAGCCAGCCTTGGCGTCGAAGTCGCGCTTCGCAAGCCCAAGTCGATTTCCTCAATAAATTCAGGCCGCCTCAAGATCTCTTGAAACCGGAAGACCTCACCAAGGGCAAAGCAGGTGACATGATTACCCGCCTAAAGCACGGTGCCAAAGGCCGCTACGAAAAAGCGACAGTAAAACAGAAGGGCGAGGCACGCATTCGGCAGCGCGTAGAAACAGTTCGTGAGCGGCTACAAAGTCAGGTCAAGGTGGGACCCCTACAGCAGTAAGATCTAACATTGATGAAATATACATTTTGTTGATTGGTGAGGCTGAACATTACTCATAGCGTGATGCTATTGGATTTAGTTGTGGTGTTCCTTGAGTCTGTTAAGCGTCAAAAGGTTCAACGCCGAGTTCCTGTTATGTTGGCACGGCGGCTTAGTTAGCTCGTCAGATCGGAGGTCAGCACGTGCGGTTCGCCCCGCGGAGAAACTGCTTCGAGCTTCAACAGGTACCGTGCACAATCGACTACTGTAATCGTGCTTATCTCATTCCTGCATCGCTGTACTTTTTTTGCCTGCCGATAGCATCTGATGCGACAATCTCAAGATCAGCAGGCAACATCTACCCTATGATATTATCCAATCCAGCGCTTCGGCGATTTGCAGTTGGTGCACAGGCACTTCGCCCTCAGCACCCTTACACGATTGCGACGAAGTTCCCGCACGTGGTCGAGCGTCTCCACTTAACGAAAAGCGAGGAACCGATCAAAGAGCCGAACCCCCACATGCTGTGCAGTCAAAATGTATCGAGTCAGGCACGGCGTATTAGTGTTGATTCGGGCACATTTGATAACTTCGCCACACCTATCTGCACACTATGCCCGAACCGTCATCAGAGATAAGGTCGCATAACAGCTACAGATCTGCGACTGGTGTTCTCGACTTGCTCGAGTGCGGCTTGACAATTGCTGGGATGATGACGACAGGTGGGAGTGCTCAAATCTTCCCAGCTCGTATCGGATTTCCGCGGGCAACTTCGACCCAAGTTTGACGTTGACCACGCTTCTCCGCGATCTTGAGTGGTAGTAAGAAAGATGACGCGAGGTTAGTGTGGCTTCGCACTACAATGTGTGTGAACAATCTGGCTAGATCTAGAATACGGGGCCACACACAGCTTTTGGCATCGTCTTTTTGTTCAGACACTTTGCACCTACTTGGGTCTGTTGCCCATATTCCGTGCTCTCCACGAAAACTGGAACAGCGACTCGGCATTCGTTGTCCCCGTGTTGTAGCCATACATTGAGCCCAAATAACCGTTTGTTATACTGTCTTACCATTGTGGTCACGCACATCTTCCAGCTCCATCATGGCCGTGGCTGCGCAACACCCTGCTGGTGTGCCATTACCGTTACCTTCGGACCATCAACCACACCCACATGCTGCTTCAGAGGCGATACAGCTTCCGCCTACGCCCCCAGAGACTGTGGTTAGTGACGACAGCAAATCCACCACCTCGTCATCAGACACAGATTTCGCTCTGCCACCACCGACTTCGATTCCTTCTCGGGTTTTAGATGTCGACAAGTCCACGCCAGATGCACACGTAGCGCGAGATCCTCGGCTCATACGACTCACCGGTGTTCATCCATTCAATGTCGAAGCCCCTTTGACAGATCTGTACAACGAAGGCTTCTTAACAAGCCCCGAGCTTTTTTACGTAAGGAACCATGGTGCCGTTCCAGAAGTCCAAGATTCCGAGTGCCTGGACTGGGAATTCTCCGTTGAAGGGTAGGTATTGTCATTCACTAGATCTTTACTCATGCTTACCCAGTCAAAGCCTCGTGGCGAATCCACTGAAGATCACACTGCGGCAATTGCTTAACGAGTACGACAATGTAACTTATCCCATAACCTTAGTCTGCGCGGGTAATAGGCGTAAGGAGCAGAACGTCGTAAGAAAGAGCAAGGGTTTCTCATGGGGCCCTGCCGGCGTCTCGACCGCTTTATTCACAGGTGTTGTGATGCGGGATATCATTGAGCGAGCTAGACCTCTGAAGCGTGCAAAGTATGTTTGTATGGAGGGTGCGGACAAACTCGTAAGTATAGCAGAGTGGCTTGTCAAAGTCTATGCTGACGATACCCTAGCCAAATGGATACTACGGCACGTCGGTGAAGTTGAATTGGGTCATGGATCCCAATCGTGGCATCATGCTTGCTCACGGCATGAATGGCGAGATGCTTCGACCGGATCATGGAAAGCCCCTCCGAGCAGTAATACCTGGACAGATCGGAGGAAGGAGTGTGAAATGGCTCAGGAAGCTTATCGTGACTGCCGAGCCTAGCGACAATTGGTACCACATCTACGATAACCGAGTCCTGCCGTAAGTACATTCGTAGTTGTGCCGTGATATAACACTAAAGTGTCCAGAACCATGGTTGATCCAGATGAAGCGGCCAAAAATCCAAAATGGTGGACGGATGAACGATATGCCATCTACGATCTCAGTCCAAATTCAGCTGTTGCTTTTCCTGCACACGATGAGAAGCTGAGCGTTGTATCCGCGCAAGAGACGTACAAAGTACAAGGATACGCTTATAGTGGCGGAGGTCGTCGCGTGACGCGATGCGAAGTCTCAATAGACAAGGGCAAGACCTGGCGCTTCGCCAAATTCGACTACGCAGAAGATAAATACCGAGCGTACGAAGACCGTGAGCTCTTTGGAGGACGGCTCGATATGGATTGGCGTGAAACATGTTTCTGTTGGTGTTTCTGGAGCCTGGACATTGCCGTTGCCGAGCTTCGTGAAACGAGCGAAATTCTGGTACGAGCTATGGACGAAGCCATGTGCATACAGCCTCGCGATATGTACTGGAGTGTGTTGGGGATGATGAACAATCCGTGGTATCGAATTGTGATTCACAAAGAAGCGGATTCTCTTCGGTTTGAGCATCCGACACAGCCCGCACTGATCCCAGGTGGCTGGATGGAACGGGTGAAGAAGGCAGGTGGGAATCTCACGAATGGCCATTGGGGCGAGAAAATCGACGGCGAAGATGTTGAGCATGCTGCGGTCGAAGAAGTGAGGGATATCAAGATGACAAGAGATGATGTGGACAATGTCATCTCCATTGATGAGCTAAGAAAGCACGACACTCCCGAAAGTCCGTGGTTTGTAGTCAATGGTGAGGTGTATGACGGTACAGCATTTCTCGAAGGACATCCTGGCGGTGCGCAAAGCATAGTCAGCGCAGCTGGTCTTGATGCTACTGATGAGTTTATGGCGATTCGTAAGTACCACCCTGCACAAACTGTGTCTCAAGACAATCGTAAAAGCCCGAGAACTTACAGAAAGTAGATAGTGAGACTGCCAAAGCCATGATGCCGGACTATCACATTGGCAGTCTAGACGAAGCCTCGAGAAAAGTGCTCGCCGAAGGCGAGCCCGTCAATGAGTCCAGCGAACCGCGTGACATATTCCTGGACCCTCGCGTTTGGAATAAGACTCTTCTGCACTCAAAGAAGCCTGTATCTTGGGACACCCGAATATTTACTTTCAAGCTGGATCACGACGAACAGGCGCTCGGACTCCCCACAGGTCAGCATCTTATGATTCGTCTACGTGACCCAGTCACACGCGAGGCCATCATCCGCTCCTATACACCAATCTCCCAAACATCGAAGAAAGGCTTTGTGGATGTACTGATTAAAATATATGCGGATTCCACGGAAAAGGCGGGCGGAAAAATGACGAAGGCACTGGATGCTATCCCCGTCGGCCACTGGGTTGATTTCAAAGGTCCAATTGGCAAATTTGAATATCTTGGTCGCGGTCTCTGCGCGGTCAACGGCAAGGAGAGAAAGGTCAAGAAGCTATACATGATTTGTGGGGGCAGCGGTATTACGCCCATATTTCAGGTGCTACATGCTGTCATGCAGGATAAGGACGATGCGACACACTGCACTGTCCTCGATGGCAACCGACTCATCGAAGATATTCTCTGCCGCGAAGATCTCGACGCATTTGCAAGAGAGAATGAGGAGAAATGCAAGCTGCTCTACACCTTGACGCAGGGGCCTGATGATTGGCAAGGTCTCAGAGGCAGGATTGGAGCACCACTGTTGCAAGAGCACTGCCCGAGGTCTGAAGCTACGGATAGTTTGGTTCTTGTTTGCGGTCCTGAAGCCTTGGAGAAGAGCGCCCACAAGACGCTGATTGCGCAAGGGTGGAGAGATGAAGATCTCATGTTCTTTTGAATTGGCGTGAGACATCGGGTCGGTTCTGCATGGTTATGGAGTTTGTGCTCGAGATCGGGCTGTTTGAATACTGCATACACACGCGTCAGTCGGCGCTCAACCAACGCTAAGCAATGAATTTTCGGATATTTCGACGAGGACGTCGCCAAGGGTTACTCGTATTGAGTCTTGGCAAAATAAGAACGGTATTCATATTGTCGACCAAGGTGATGAGTTCCTACAACAGACACACAGCGGATCATGAGGTGCCGTCTTGGAACTGTACGTTGTGCCAGTGTATCTCCGCCGCGTGCATTTGCGATAAGAACCCCCGGCTAGACCGGCTTGGCGCCATCCATGCTCGCTACGTTATCAGGATCACCCGTGCGCGTCTCCACAGCTCAACCACGCCCGTTTCACGCCTCCTCCACGGAGAAAACGTGCAGCAAAAGCACATGTGTTGATATGAATTGTCAGCCTTCTGATTCGGCCATCTTCAGCCTCCTACGACAGCCCAACCGCGGCACCTAGCATAGTTCCAGATGGCCGGCGACCCACCTCTGCCGTGATGCATCTCCGTTGCCGCCGCGGGGCCAATGATCGCTGGGATCGCAAATGTGAAGACGCAACTTGTTGCTTTATCTTTTCAGCTAGAGACGGTGCTGTTGGCTACCGTCTATGAATGATGATAGAGCTCTAGAGCTAGAGCTACGGGTAAGGTCGCGTCCACGGAGTTGTGTTACGAACTTGTACTTCCGGCCATCATTGTAGCGCGTGGTGGGAACCTATTCCGTCTCACTCATCTGTCTTCCTCTCCCGCAATCCCTCTACACCTCGCTTTCCTCAGCACAGAGCGAACACTTTGCTGTGCTTTGCTGATCTTGAATATCCTATACGCTGAGACCAATCCCTTTTACTGGTCTACCTACCTACCTACCGACTAGACCGCAAGCAAATATCACTAGCTGCCCCGCAAACACTTTGAACACAGCGTGGCGCCCAGGAGCTGGTCTCCTGCATCGTTTCATCAGCTATGGCAGAGACCGTACCGATCGTCACACAAGGCATTGAACCCTCGTCGGGCGAAGCACATTCGCCGCCTGGCGAACACAGCGTTCATGGTACTTGGGGATCAAAGGACGGAAATGTCTCTAATGCCGAGTGGAATGATCCCGAGGCAAACAAGCTACCAGAAAAGGTAGCGGAGTTGGAAAAGAAGGGCGAAATAAATGCAAACCACCAGCGGAAGAGGGTCGTAGTGGTAGGCTTAGGGATGGTTGGTATTGCCTTCATGTAAGTGTCACAAGTTGCGAAAATAGAAGTGCCAACTGATAAGGGCTTAGCGAAAAACTAATGAAGTACGATGTGAAGCGCAGAGAGTATGACGTGATTGTCATTGGAGAGGAACCACATCTGGCCTATAATCGCGTCGGGTTGACGAGCTTCTTCCAGCATCGTCAGGTTGAGAATCTTTATCTCAATCCCAAAGAATGGGTAACAGCTACAAAAGCTATTTTTTGGCTTTGACAACGCTAACAGTAGCATAGTACTCATCAATGCCAGAAGGATCACTGAGCTACCACCTGAACACCATGGTCACGGAAATCGACTCGGAGAACAAGACTGTAAAGACATCTTCCGGCGACTGCGTTCCGTACGATCTATTGGTCTTGGCAACGGGATCTGACGCATTGCTACCCCGACACACGCCTGGCCATGACGCAAAGGGCGTTTTTGTCTACAGAACGATTGAAGATCTTCAGAAACTTATTGACTTTGCATCGACGAGGAAAGGCACGACTGGCGCAGTAGTTGGTGGTGGACTGCTCGGCCTTGAAGCTGCAAAGGCCATGATGGATCTCGAAGACTTCGGCCAGGTTAAGCTCATTGAGAGGAACCGCTGGGTACTGTCAAGACAACTTGATGGCGATGCCGGCGGTATGGTCGTAGAGCAAGTCCGAGCGCTTGGGCTAGACGTGATGCTCAGCAAGCGAGTTGGCAAGATCACAACCGACGAAGAGAATGCTGTCAAAGGAGTCGTATTTGAGGACGGCGAAGAGATGGATTGTTCGTGCATATGCTTTGCAATTGGCATTAAATCGCGGGATGAGTTGGCTCGCAAATCAGGCATCAAGTGTGCGGATCGTGGTGGAGGCATCATTGTTGGGTCGGACCTGACCACATCGAAACCAGACATCTATGCGATCGGCGAATGTGCGAGCTGGGAAAATCAAACTTTTGGGCTCATCGCACCTGGTGTCGAGCAAGCGGATGTTCTTGCATTCAATCTCACACAGGCCAAGGCGCACGCACCAAGGAAATTCAAGAGTCCAGATCTGAGCACCAAACTAAAACTTCTCGGCGTCGAAGTTGCCAGCTTTGGAGACTTCTTCGCGGATCGGGACGGCCCTAAGAACATGCCTGGACGAGCCCGGGCAGAGAGGAAGGAGACCAGCGGCATCAATGGTGCGACATCGAGAGACAAGGTCAAAAGCCTTACTGATGGACCTGCGCCGCCGCCAGTCAAAGCGCTGACATACAAAGATCCGTTTCAACAGGTTTACAAGAAATATTTGTTCACCATGGATGGAAAGTACCTTTTGGGAGGCATGATGATCGGTGACACGAAGGATTACGTCAAACTTGTCCCTATGGTCAAAAACCAGAAGCAGCTTGAGATGGCGCCCAGTGAGCTCATAATCGGGGCGCAGAAGGGCGAGGACGACGGCTCCGACCTCACGGACGACACCCAAATCTGCTCCTGCCACAACGTCACGAAAGGTGATGTCGTCAACTCAGTCAAAGACGGAACTTGTAAAAGCATTGGAGACGTCAAGTCTTGCACCAAAGCTGGTACTGGATGTGGTGGCTGCATGCCCCTAGTGCAAACCATCTTCAACAAGACAATGGCCTCTATGGGCCAGGAAGTCAAGAACCATTTGTGCCCGCACTTCGAGCTGTCACGCGCAGATTTGTTCAACATTATCTACGTCAAGAACCTCCAGGACTTTGCAGCCGTCATGAAAGATTGCGGGAAAGAACCGACGTCGCTGGGCTGCGAAGCCTGTAAACCGACAATTGCCAGTATAATTGCGTCTTTGTACAACAAGCACTTGCTGGATCTGGACCGTAGAGGCTTACAAGAGACCAATGACAGGTTTCTGGCCAACATCCAACGAAACGGAACGTTCTCGGTCGTACCACGTGTGTCTGGTGGCGAGATTACACCAGAGAAGCTCATCATCATTGGCACCGTGGCGAAGAAGTACAATCTCTACACCAAAATCACTGGCGGCCAACGCATTGACCTGTTTGGCGCCCGGAAACAGGATCTGCCCGACATTTGGCAGGAGTTGATTGATGGAGGTATGGAGTCCGGTCACGCGTATGCCAAGTCTTTGCGAACCGTCAAATCCTGCGTGGGTACCACATGGTGTCGCTTTGGTATTGGCGACAGTGTGGGTATGGCTGTGCGCCTGGAGGAACGATACAAATCGATCCGAGCGCCCCACAAGATCAAAGGTGGTGTTTCGGGCTGCGTCCGTGAATGCGCGGAAGCTCAGAACAAGGACTTTGGTCTGATTGCGACAGAAAAGGGTTTCAACATTTTTGTTGGTGGTAACGGTGGCGCGAAGCCGCGACACTCTGAGCTGCTGGCCAAGGATGTTCCTCCGGACGATATTGTGCCTATCCTCGACCGCTATCTATCCTTCTATATCCGCACAGCCGACAAATTGCAGCGAACAGCACGTTGGCTCGAAAACCTTCCTGGGGGCATCAAGTACCTTCAAGAAGTCATCCTGGAAGACAAGCTGGGCATCTGCGCCGACTTGGAAAAGCAAATGGAAGACCTCGTTGGCACATTCTTTTGCGAATGGACTGAAGTCCTCAAAGATCCCAAGAAGCGATCATGGTTCTCCCAATTTGCGAATACTTCGGAAAACATCAATGACACTATCGAACCCACACAGGAGCGAGGCCAAGAACGTCCCAGCTATTGGCCCAAGGACTCAGTCACGGAAGACTTCCGCGGTCACAAGTGGAGCGAATTGTCGTGGCAACCGCTTGTTAAGGCAGAGGAGTTCAAGGACACGGACACGGGCGATAGCAAAGCTATCAAGCGTGGTGACACACAACTTGCCGTATTTAAGGTGCGCGGCAAATACTACTGCACGCAGCAAATGTGCCCTCACAAGCGCGCATTCGTCTTGTCCGATGGGTTACTTGGCGAGGACCTCGCCAACAACAAACTCTGGGTCTCGTGTCCATATCACAAGCGTAATTATGAGCTCAGCGGTGACAACGCCGGCAAGTGCGCAAACGACGAGTCGGTCAATATTGCCGTGTTCCCGATCGAAGAACGCAGCGATGGGTACCTGTACGTGAAGCTGCCAAGTGTCGAAGAGCTGGACAGTGTGCTGGGAACGGAGAAGTTCAAGATCAAAAAGACGGAAAGCGAAGACCCTTTTGTGGCCCTGGACAAGAAGTTGGAGAAATTGAAGCTGAAGGGAAGGAAAGGAATGCAGGTTTCACACTTGGAGGGCGGACTGGGAGAAAAGGGCAAAGCAGCCATGATATTGGCCGGAGGAGAGCGGGGCGCTGGTGGCCTGGACTGGTAGCGAAAGCATGGTATTTGGTAACTGGCGTTGTTTGGAGTTGCAAGATTCCCATGGCAAACAAATGAGCGCATAAGTAGCAATGTTGGCAGATTTCTTACCTCACCGAGTTTCTCGAAGCGATTTCGAAGGCGCTGCTTGACGGGTGTGTGCATGGATATATGTGGATTGCGTCGTGTCATATCGGCATGGCCAAATGATAGCTGTGAATTTTCTTTAATGGCTGGTATAAAGGGATATCATTATTTTACCCCAAAATCTGTCGAAATGGCGAGACCCTGACCTACTCCTCCGACACTCCCATATCATACAAAGACGGCGAAGTTGTTTATTGTGAGAAGTCGACGTCACATGTGGTAAGTAGTTGTATCAATTTGACACCACAATAGCGTCATAGAACAGTCCCGGCCGTTTTCAACGTATGAGCGCTTGCACCTACTACGGGAATTCTTAGTATAGCCACCAACATTTCACTGCTAGAGGGAGTAGTCTCCCTCATCGAAATGCGAAGGATTGACTGAGGAGGCAACTAGTCGTCCATCGGCCAAGGCGAGGCGAATGTCACCCAACACCGCATAATGTGCAGTAGAACTGAGAACCAGGTGTGACCTTCCAACGTGTCAGTCGCATCACATCCGGGCTCATCGACGCTCATTGGCAGGGTGGCTGGCTCTGACGAGGAGCAAACATTTAACACAAGCGCAACAGCAAGATGCAGGGTTGTCGCACAAGTTTGGTAGAGGTGCCGCAGCGTCGACCAGCTGCGCGTAGGATTGCCAATCTCGAGATTTGCATAGCAACTATGCAGGCGGCTGAAGTGGAGGAACTGAGGCATCGGATGGGACGGCTCGAGAGGAAAAGGTGACCTCATCAGCGCAGGAAGTGTATGACGAGCCCGCAGAAGGCAAAGAAGACGACGACGCCGGTCCAAAAGATCCACTTGTCCTGCTTGGCGCGGCGCTCGACCATGCGGATGGTGTCGCCGCTGATGCCCAGCGTGTTGGCGGCGCTGTACAGGCGGCGCTGGGTGCCCTTGAGCATGTCGCGCTGCTGGCCCAGGTCGCCGAGGACGGCGCGGCCGCGGTCGAGGAACTCGTCGAGCTGGTCCGACGTGTGCTTGAAGAAGGTGTTTTCGCGCAGCACGTGGCCCTCGCGGTCGTAGTCGCCGCCGCCGGGGGCGCCTGCCGAGTAGGCATTGGGGCGGTAGGGGCCAGCAGGGTCCAGCGGCTGTGCGGGCGCAAAGGGCGAGTGTGCGGCAGCAGCAGCGTTGGGCAGAGAGTAGGGGTTCTCAGGCGTGGCAGCGTGGTGCGGACGGCGGCCGAGCAGCTCGGTGCGTGCCTCGGTGGCCTGCACGTCCTCGTTGGCAGCCTTGATGCGGCGGAAGCTGGCGCGGTACTCGTCCAGCTCGGCGCGGAAGCCCTTGAGCCGCTCGTGAGCCTTGTCCTGCTTGCTCTGCACCGGCTCCTGGCGGGCCAGGCGGGCGTAGTCGTCGACGGTGCGCGCAAACGCCGTCAGCGAGGCATTGAGCTGTGCCTGCAGGTGCGGCGAGGGCGCCGCCGAGTCGGCAAACTGGTCGAGGTCTTTGCGGATCGACGTCGACTGCCGCAGCGCCGAATTGAAGAGCGCGTTCTGCGGGCGTGTGAGCTGGCGACAGTGCCTGTATGCCCGCGGAACGTGGACGGGCTGGGGATACAGACCATGCTGATGGCCGCAGACAGCACGCGCCAGACAATCAAAACGAGCGACGGGTATCTAGTGCTGCTGCCGAAGCGTAGCAAAGTTGTGCAGTGTATCGAGTGTGTGCAAGTGCCTCCCGTCTTGACAGATGGCATCCTCTAGGCTGGCGAATATAAAACACGTGATTGCTTACGTCACGCTGGACCAGTCTTTCCACTCAGGCACCACAGGTTTGTGGTCCCTTAGGTCAGCCAGCATCAACCGCGAAGAGTTATGTCCTTCCTTGCCAATCCCTTCACTCGACCGTCCCGCGCAGGCGACGCTTGGTTCTGTGCAGGCCCTGCGTCCTCGTACCCCAACCTCGATGACTCTGCCCGTGTCGGCGAGCAACGCCCATGTCAGGGTGGCTTTACTGCGGGCTGTCGCGTATTCTACGTGCCCCGCGACGACAGCTCCAAGGCTGTCCAGGTGGCCATCGACGACTGGAGAGACGCCGAATCGGGGGATGCAAAGGACCAGGTCATGGTCTTCCAGCACGCGGGCAAATTTATTGCCATCAACCACGAGTGTCCACATTCATCGTTCCCGTTGAGCGCCGGCACAGCCTTTGATATAGAGGATTTTGGCGTGAGGCTAAGCTCGGGCATCCGCTGTTCACGCCACGACTGGTCTTTTGACGTGCATACCGGCAGGGCTGATCGCGGCAGCTACAAGTTGCAGGTCTGGGAGGTCCAACAGAGGCCTGCAACGGCTGGCGCTCGTCACGGCGACACAGATATTTGGGTGAGGCGGAAGCAAAGAATCGGATGAGCCGATGAAGTTGCTCCTTCGCACCTTCCTTCCTGAGCTAGTCCCTACATCATCACAAACAGCTGCCGGCCCGCGCACGTTGTCTATCCTGACAATCTCCAAGTAGATTTCGAGGGGTATCCACGATGAACTCATTGCTCTAACCTGCACTGGAAGTTCGTACTGGCCTTGGCCGACGTCTTCGTCCACTCGCGCTTGTCTTGACGGCGCCAGCATGTCCGGCTCCCTCGCAATTTATAACGAGGTCAAGGAACGCTTTGGCACAATTGCAACCCACACATTGTACGATGCATCTCAACGCGGCCATCATTGGCAGCGCCTTGTTGGCCCTTGTGCATACCCATCAAACACACGACGGCCTCCTCGAGCGCGATCTTGCGCCCCCGATAGCTATCAATGACGAAAGTTATACCAATTGTGCACATGCCGCATGGCCTCCGTCCAATGTTGGAGAAGAGCTAGTTCCTCAGGCTCCGGACGACGAGGTCAAAGCCATGCTGGACGAGATCAACCCAGCAAACATCGAGGCCACCATCTCCAAACTGGTCTCCTTCGGGACTCGCCATACTCTTGCCACTTTCAACAGCAGCACGAGAGGAATCCATGCCGCCCGAGACTGGATTGCCTCTGAGATGCAGGGGTACGCCAAAGGCAGCGAAGGCAGGATGACCGTCGAGGTTCAAAGCTATCTGCAAGGCATTGCCTCCAGGTAAGACGTCAGCGCACGAACTGGAACTGAGACACACGCTGACCTCAATCTTCATAGGATTCCATTTCCTGTGATCATCTCCAATGTTTTAGCTACCGTCAGAGGGAGCGAAACTCCAGAGCGCATCTATGTCATGACTGGACATTACGATAGCCGGGTGACAGATGTACTGAATTATGAAGCCGACTCACCGGGAGCGAACGATGACGCAAGTGGCACAGCAAGTAAGCGTAACGACCCTCTTTTTATGAGTGAGATGGCTGATTCACGAAGTTGCAATGGAGCTCGCCCGTGTGCTGGCAAAGAGGCGACCCAAGTCCACAATCATCCTGGCTGCCGTGGCCGGCGAGGAACAAGGGCTGTATGGAGCGGGGTATCTTGCGGGTACACTCAAGAACTCAAGTGCCAATGTCGAGGGAATGCTGAACTGCGATATCGTCGGCTCGTCCACTGGAGATCGTGGACAGAAGGACGAATTTACCATCCGCGCGTTTGCACAGGGGCCACCTCCATCGGAAACAGCTGCTAGAGCTGCGCAGAGGCTGCAGATTGGCGGTGAAAACGACAGTCCTGCACGACAATTGGCTCGGTTTTCCGCCGAGGTTGCCGCGAACAATGCCACGGGAATGAATATCGCAATCATTTACAGATTAGACAGATTCCTTCGCGGCGGTGATCACACTCCTTTTCTTCAAGCAGGGTTTCCAGCGATCCGCTTCACCGAGCCGAACGAGAACTTTGCCCATCAACACCAAGATCTCCGGACGGAGAATGGAACAGTGTATGGCGATCTCATTGAGTTCGTCGACTTTGACTTCACAGCCCGAGTCGGCAAGGTCAACTTGGCTACTCTATGGTCTTTATCCGAGGCTCCTGGCATGCCACGCAACGTTACCGTTGATACCACAGTTCTCGACAACGACACGAGGCTTAAATGGATTGTGTCTAACCATACCAATGTCGCTAGCTACGAAGTCGTATGGCGACCAGTGGCAGCCAGTGTATGGACACATATGGTCGACGTTGGTCGAGAGGGTAGCGTTACCCTACCTCTGAGTAAGGATAACGTCATTTTCGGTGTTCGGGCTGTGGGAACAAACGGTTACAAAAGCCCCGCAGTCTATCCATTTCCTGGATGAAGAGAATGCAGCGGTCGGTTAGAGAATGACAAAACTCCAGGAAGAGCCCGCTTCTCTTGGTTTTGTGTCGCGCTCGTCAACAACAATAAATGATATGACAAGTCCACAGACATTCTTCTTTAGTTTCCACACCACTGAGCCCTTTCTACCTCCGACAGGACAAAACATCTGACCCGTTGGCAAATTCATTCAAGCGCAGCGCATATATAATCAAACGCTGCAAGGAGACTTGCAGCGGCTTCGGTACAGTAGCCGAGGCGTCAGCAATTCAATAAGGTTTCGCTGAAGGGAAAGTGCGAATGGCTTTAGTAGTGTCTTACTGGGCATCTTGAAAGGTAGCACGAGAACTTTTGCCATCCCGGCCCGACATAGGACACGAAGCGGAGCACCTACTTGGCAATGCGGAGAAACGGTTCTGCTTGCTGCTCAGCCGCACCAGGATCCTCGCACTTCTTCGCCCAAAACAGTCAAGCTTCTTCGCTAAGAACTGGCCCTAAACTTGACTTTGTACATCCTGGGCGGACGCACTCCGAGGTTTACCCACTACGTCGATGTATCGGTACAGTATAAGGATGCAATGATGCAACCTTTGAGCGCCTCGAGAAATCCACTGGCTCTACCTGACATCGTCTTGCGCCTTGAAGACTGTTTGTAGACTGCATCGCCCGTTTGATCTTCCAATTGCATCTACTTCACCTTGGAAAGAGGGACGATGTCATCTACCAACACCATAAGAACGGTACCATCCGAAAGAGCTTCTTCTACAAATATCGAGTTACAGCATGTCGCAGCAGCTGTGTTGCGCGACGAAGGCCACCTCTTGTCCGAGACCGCCTCCAAGAGCATCGATCCTCCAGAGTTCCTTCCTCAACCTTCCACCACTGTGTCAGTCGTTGAGCGCTGGAACCAATCTAGACTCAACATATTCCGGACTTTGGCAACGCTATTTGCCTTTATGATCATGGGAGCCAATGATGCCGCTTATGGTGTAAGCTTCTGGACAGCGTATAAATTAAGCTGTTAGTACTGACAAATCTCCAGGCCATCATTCCATACTTGGAAGAGTATTACAACCTGAGTTATGTCGTTGTGTCTCTGGTTTTTTTATCACCTCTTGGCGGCTATGTTGGCGCCGCATTGCTCAACAATGTCATTCACGTTTACTTTGGACAGCGCGGCGTAGCATTTCTTGGGCCGGCATGTCACCTAGCCGCATACATAGGCATAGCGCTTCATCCTCCATATCCGGTACTTGTTGTTGTCTTCGTCCTTGCGGGTTTTGGAAATGGCATTGAAGACGCAGGATGGAACGCATGGGCCGGCAACATGGCCAACGCCAATGAGGTACTCGGCTTTCTGCATGGTTTCTATGGACTCGGTGCCGTCCTGAGCCCGCTAGCCGCAACGACACTGATTGCAAAAAGTGGCTGGATGTGGTATCAATTTTACTATCTCATGGTAAGTGCGGTGCATATGCAATGTTCGAGTACTATGCGCTGATAATTACCAGCTTGGAGGCGCCGCAATAGAACTTGCAACATCTCTTTGGGCGTTTTGGTCCGCAAACGGTCAGGTATATAGAGAACAGAACCCGCGTTCAAATGCACCGGGAGAAAGTCGACTGAGAGCCGCACTCAATAGTCGGGTTACCTGGGTCGCTTCAATATTCTTGCTCGGCTATGTCGGAGCTGAAGTTGCATTGGGCGGCTGGATTGTAACTTTCATGCGTCGCGAACGTGCTGGCGGTGAATTCGCATCGGGCATGGTTGCCACAGGGTTTTGGACAGGTAAGGCCTGGTGTTTGAATTTCGTGTGAGAATTTTGCTGACACTAATAAACTTTCAGGCATTACCGTTGGCCGATTGCTTCTTGGATTTGTAACTCCAAAACTTGGGGAAAAACTGGCCGTGCTCGTGAGTCTCATTGCCCTCATTACGTTCCTTACCAATCACTGACTATGTCCAGGTATACATCATCCTCGCCATGGTCTGTCAGCTCATGTTTTGGCTCGTTCCATCGTTCCATGTCTCCGCCATATTCGTTTCACTGCAGGGATTCTTCCTCGGACCTCTTTTCCCGGCCATTGTCGTGGCTGCTACCAAAGTGCTTCCCCCTTATCTGCATGTTTCCGCCATCGGCTTTGCTGCCGCATTCGGTGGGGGAGGTGGGGCTGCACTTCCTTTTGCAATCGGATCACTGGCTCAGGCCAAGGGTGTCGGTGTCCTGCAACCAATTATTCTTGCAGTCCTGGCTGTGCTGCTTCTCCTCTGGTTATGCTTTCCAAAATTGGACAAGAAGGTTGCGGGAGAGATACCAGGCGGTACAACAGGCACGCGGCAAAAGTGGCTCAGCATTGACTTTGATCTTGTCGATGTTGGCAAGAGGACAATTAGGAAAGCAAGAGGGGGGTAGGCAGGTCTACAATATGCGCCCTGTCGGTCCAATGCTGACGAAGTCAGGATGGCAACTAGGCATGCCGTGGCAGATCGCTTGAGAGCACGGTCAGAAGCTAGAGCAGAGAAGAGATGGGTGAAGCAACAAATTGCAGCCATACAACGCGATACGCCACCATTCGCTGTTTTGCAAGGCGTGGATCCAGACAACGAGACGCCACCTCCCTATGTCAATGTGCGATCAAGGATGGTGTACGATCATGTTGACCGACGCCGGCTGATTTAAGCAAAATTACGGAGACTACGTGGAAGTTCATCCTTCTAATAATGGCATTTCATTCTGTAGCCAGTGTCCAAGAATGTTGGGCTTGGGTTCCGTGTTATTTCAAGCTTGACTGCGCTTCGTCTCTTTCATGAGCTCATCCAACTGCCGTCAGGAACTCTTGCTTTTCTTTGGAGAGCATGGGTATGTTGCATGCCCAACTTTATAGCCTCTCCGACTTATTTAACAGCACCTATCACGGATGAATTCATAGCCAGTTTCTTCACTCCACAAGGGAACTACGATGATATCGGCAAACTCAAGGACGCAATTGTCACACGGCTGAATCGAGTCGCGCGAGACGCAAAGTACCAAAAACTCTACATCAGCGCCCCGCCAGCGTTTGACTGGAATCGACTTAGAGTTCCACATAGGGCCGAAGGGACTTTTAGAGCAGAAACGCAAAGTCTGTCGTCCATATGCGTTGACGTTGGCCAACGATCCATACCGCAAGTTCACTATCACCAAATTCTCAGTCCCACAGCCTCCGGCGCTTCCTGGCCCGACTCTTTCACTCAACCACATCAGCAACTGTAGAGATAATATAGGCCACGTGGGAGGAGTCGCGAGCAACAATACCACTGGCCTTAGGCTATTAGCAGCCGACGCGACAAACCAGCTGGACAGAACCTCGATGGCTTCAGGCGACAGCACCGCTGGCCTTGGGGCATCAGCAGCCGACGTGACAAATTAGCTAGATGGCACTTTCAATAACACAAGCGACATAGAAGCCGTCCAGATCAAGACCACACCGAAGAGAACACTCGATGATTATTCCTCAACAACAGCGCCAAAATCGCGTAAAAGGAATCCACCAAAACAAGGGTGTAGTGTGGAGCTGCAGCCCAAAAAAGACCTCGCTTGCTACAAGTACTAGTCTGAGCGACTTCAGGTCTGACGGCGATGGCGTGACAAGTCATGCGTCCAAGGAACACAGGTTCAGTGAGCTCTCTACCTGTGAAGGTTCAACTGCGCCTCGCCTCGCCGAAGACATTGCACTATTCCCCCACCGACTAGATCAAGGAAATAGGGTGATTTTGATCAAATTGATTCAAATCTACTCATAGGAGTGAGCTTGCTGGTGCGCAGAACGTACTCTAGCGAGAGGATGTGCTGTCCTAATTGGTGCTCGTGACCCTAGCATATGGGTAGAAAATGCTATTACTTTGCATACTCTGCATCTATGAGCTTGCGAGTATAGAGAACTTACTCGAGCGAGAGCATGCGTTGTCCTGATTTGTGCTCACGTGCTCAACAATTGTGTAGCCAATACTTCCTAAGTTCTGAGCAATGCTGTGATGCACATTCTCAATGGCGCGCCAAGGGCACAGGTGATCAAGTCTGCCCTGACGCACATCCTGATACTGTCAGTAGGAGTACTAATACTATGGTCTTAGTAGCTCAAAGACCGGCCATTGCATGCGGCTGAATATCTTCACAACACTAACAATGTGTATGAGTTCCAGCCACATTGAGCGTCGTCGTACTAGGAATCATATTCTTATTCCAAGCTCTCTCGTGTCAGCTGTCGTATAGCTCTAGACATCATTTAGACCGTACTATTTCCAGAGTATATACTCAGTCTGCCTGCGTTGCAATTGTCTAGGGAAGAGTAATCTTAGAAATATGGTACGACTAAACTCTAGTTCAGACTGTAATCTTATTGTAGCGTTAATTTTACTCTTGGAAGAGTACGCTGCGAGCTTGCCGGTCACCTAGACGCAGGCACAGGAAACGTGCGGTGGCTCTCGCAGAATGCAGGGCAACGATAGTGTGCTTATATCTCCTCGTGAGCTAACTCAAATTGTACTTCTAGCAGAGTACGGTGCGAGCTTGCCAGTTACCTAGACGCAGGCAAGGGAAACGTGCGGCGGATTTTAAAAGATGCAGAACAGCGACGGTGTAATCAGATCTGCTTGTAAGCTGACTCAGATAATACTCCTAGCAGAGTACGCTTTAAGCATCTCAACTACATAGCTGCAGACACAGGAAACGTGCGGCGGATTTTAAAGAATGCAGAACAGCAACAGTGTGCTTGTAGTCCTCTCCAAAGATTGTTCGAATCGATCGACGAAAAAGCTTCGAAAGGTATTCCTTTGAGTCTGCCTTTCTTCCTGTTGAGTGACGATCGAGACGGTCTGTGAGGCGCGCTCTTGAGCTGTTCTCATCGTATCAGCGCTTGACGAAATTCGTTCGAATTTGTTTGGTCCGTTCGCAGGATCACCACCCACTGTCAAATGAAAACATTCTAATATGACTATGCGCCTCCATGCTCAAGGATTGTCAGCATCACAAATATGTTGCCAGGTGAAGTGGGGCACTCCTAGCGTTGAGGATCAATTTCATTGGTGTCGGAACATACTCATACTGTGCGAGCTCCGCCGTACCAGTCTCAAGTGGCTCATCGTGTAAGGGATGACCTTCATAATGGTCACAAAGTAATGAATACCAGTGAAGTCCAACGGGACACTGATGACACCCATTTCCGGATGCTGCCTGCCTATCTGGGCATTTGCGGTGAGGGAAACAAGCCATGTATGAAATGAGGCGTGTCACCGCCGAAGCGCCATGTCTATGCTTTACCTAGATACATCTCGACTCATGGCGATGACCTCCTCTCAAGTTTACGGGGGTATGATGTTTGGGCTTTCTCTTCGGTCTGTTTTGCGCCGCTATCTTTAGATCTAGTCTCCAGCTTGCGCGGCGTCTTACGAGCGCTTGCAGGTGGGTCGTATGAGGCTGATTCTAATTTCCGGGGCCTCTTGTGGTAATCAGGCTCTTTCTTATGTGAGGAAGCCTCGGTGGCTGCGTTTCCGTCCTTAGATTTCTGGCTCTGATCTGGCTTACTAGCATTGTCTTTTCCTTGTGTACTTGGTGGAGAAGCTTTGCTTGGGGTCCCCATAGATGAAACTAAATTTTTCGTCGCTGTCATCCAGCCTTCGCCAGGCATAGCGGCGCCACCTTCTTCGTGTAACCTTTTCAGTTCAGCCTCGCCAGGCATTTCTTCTTCTCGGACCTGTCCAATCATCTTTTCGAGGGCCTGTTTTTGCTCCTTGCTGGCAGCCCAACCCGGGAAGTCTCCCGTAAATTTGCGCACCCCTTTACCAGCCAGTTCCCCGAGATTCCAAAATGGCCCGTGAAGCGAGCCAGCGGCCGCTCCAATTCCGAATCCCAGGCCTCCAGTGATGGTAGAAGTAACACCACCCACTAGAGTGCCTGTCAAGGCGCCCAGTGTTGCGCCTGGAGCCACTCCAATTCCGGTGCCGACGGCCGCACCTTGAAAAGTGCCAGATCGAAGATACTTTGCTGTTTTCCCGAATGACTCTGCTTCGATCTGCGCATCGATGGCCTGTTCCATGAGCTTTTGACGCTCCTCTGGACTACCCGCGCCAATAGCTGCCTCTTTCAACTCTTTCGCCCTCTCCTGTGCGTCCATTGCTGCGCACGCAGCTTTTGAGGACTCCTGACGGGCTTCCTCGTCCGAAATCGCTTCCTTCTTGGAGTCTGCCGTGGCATGTTCGCCATTCTGCTTCTTATCAGGAGCCATCCGTAAATACTGCAAATGCTCGAAGTGACTGGATCCTAGCCTGATATAGATTTGTTGCAAGAGGTTGATTTGGGTGAAGCGATCGATGCTACCTACCTACCTGTGGTCAAAATGCATTTACGTCATGGACGCTAGCTGACGAAGCGTGACCTTGGTTTCAACCGAAAGCTAGACAAACTTTCACGTGAGGCAATACCAACTTCGTAGAACAGAGAGCAACGTACCATTGCATGCTCATGATTTCCACATATGCAAGTCCTTGAACATTTTCCCCTCGCCGATCGCAAAGCCTCCGCGCCAAGGAAGAAATGCGGTTAAGGAAAGCCTACATTTGTGCCCGCGTTGACGCTTTGGGAGCTGCGATTCTTCTCAAAAATCTTGTGCTAATATCCCCGACGTGGCAGATGTGCGAGTTTGAAGCTTGTTGAGGTCAAGAATCAGGGACGCATCCGTCCAGTGCCTGGATCTATGGGTGGCTCTGCACCCAAGTTGCGGTTGATGTACGAAACGATGACCCGTGATAGGCTTCACAGGTGCTTCGACAACAGCACGTTGTCATCCTCATTCCTTCTGTGAGCTTCCTTGCGATGTGAGCACGACAGCCTTACTTATCTCGGTCCGGGTCTGAAACGCTGAGCAGCCAACCTTCGCGCTAACTTAAGCAGCGGGCCGCCGCACAAATTCACTTCCGACATTGCTCCCTCCCCTTCTAAGAAATTCAATTTCAGCATGACCTGGAAAGGGCAGTGCACAGCCGGAAATTTTCGGCCCATCATCTGATAGGCAGGTGTGTGTGATCTACAACACGTATTTGCCAGACGCAGTACAGCCGCGCACGGAAATGAGAAGGAGCGTTGCGAGCTGCACGCGATTTTGCATTTAATCTAAGCGGAGCATTGGTGTCCTCCAATTCAACATTCGCAATTGTCCCGACTCAGACTCTATGGCTCATAAGAGCAGGCTCGCTGGCGCGAAGATGCCAATGGCAGTCTTGCGCCTACTTCGAAACGATGAAAGTGCACATTTGCAGTGCCGCGCTGCTAACATGCGCTGTTGCTCTGTCCCTCAACCAACCGAGAGACGGATCCACCGCTTTCAGCACTCGAGTCCGACTCAATCCAGCTGTTATTCGCAGCACTGAAGAAAATGACTACGCAACCTGGACAGTACCCAGCGCCACGCAAGCCGACTTCGTTCTCGCCAATGGCTCAAGCCTAGCCTTCAAATTAACCGCGATTCAAGGCAGATTGGGTGGTAACTACAATAAGTTCGCTTATACCCGCATCATAAGCTCCTTAGGTGAGCGCGTGGTCGCTCAAGGTATCTCAACCAAAGATGATACAGGCAAGGATGTTGGTGGTGTTGCTCTTAAGCTTTCAATCTCAGGGCTCTCCTCGGGAAATCACACAATCTTAGCATGGCACAACGCGTGGGACAAGCTGAACACCACCGCACGGGTAGCCATTACTGTAGATGGCAAGGAAATTACAAGCGGCATACAGCAGTCCGTTCGTGTGGATAACATCTGGGAGGCTGCTACTTCCTACATCCGGTTCCCGGCAATTTCGAACAGAACCGTTGAAATTACGTACACGCCGGACCAAGGTGGAGATGGAAGAGTGTTTCTCAATGGCTTCGAGATTGATACTCCATCCATCGAAAACCAGATTAGCTTCCCCACTCCCGCACATCGCGATGAGCGAGTGAATGTCTCAAACGGAGTGGTGACAGCATCATGGGGAAAAGCACGAGGGAACCTTTCAACCTACAATGTCTACTTGGGTACTTCCCCAAAGGAGCTCAGAAACATTCAGTCCGACTTCACATCGACAAGTATCACTTTTGAAGGCATCAACACCTCCGACGTCTACTACTGGCGGATCGACACTATGGTCGGAAACAACGTGTATGTTGGCCGGACCTTCACATTCCGTGGTGCACATCTCGCATTCCCTGGTGCAGAGGGCTATGGACGATTTGCACGTGGTGGACGTGGCGGTGCGGTCGTTCATGTCACCTCACTTGAGGATACAGAGGCTGAAGGAACCCTACGATTTGCGCTGACCAAGGCTAAGGGGCCGCGCACAATCGTCTTCGATGTAGGAGGCGTGATCACCACAACGTCAAGAATGTCAGTCAGCGGCCAGTATATCACTCTTGCTGGTCAGACTGCACCAGGAAAAGGCGTAGTAATACAAGGTCATCCACTGGGACTGACTGGTGCCTCGGACGTCATTTTTCGACACATCCGCGTGAGACCAGGAACAATTTCAAATCAGACAATCGATGGTCAGTAAGCAAGCGCAGAACTTTTATGTTGCAATACTGACTTATTACCTAGGTATGGGTATGCAAGGCTCCAATCATGCCATTTTTGATCGTTGCAGTATGGGATGGACAATAGATGAGACTTTCTCTTCTCGTGACGGGCATAACATCACTTTGCAGAGGAGCATGATCAGCGAGCCTCTCAATATTGCTGGGCATAAGAACTACCCAGCAGGTAAGATGCACGGTTTTGCTGCTTCGGTTGGCGGAGATGTTGGCTCTTTCCATCATAACTTGATTGCGCACGCCGAGGGACGAAGCTGGAGTATGGCAGGCGGAGTGGACGCAAATGCCAACTTCGCAGGCCGACTTGATATCCGTAACAATGTGGTCTACAATTTCGGGGGCCGCGTGACAGATGGAGGCGCGCACGAAGTCAACTTCGTATCCAATCTATACAAGCGTGGGCCAGCGTCCAACCTCACCTACGCGCTTCGCGCCCAGTATGAAGATGGACTGCCCGGTACGCAACAGTACTACTGCAATGGCAACGCAATGCCTGGCATTTTCGACGAAGGCAGCGCGCAATACTCAGGGGATGGGACAGGCCAGACCAAGAACATAGCCTGTTATGCGGACGTCACGATTGACAAGGTTGACTATCGCAAGTTCTTCGACAAGCCATTTTTTGAGAGTTTCGTCGACACTCAGTCCGCCACGGATGCATACAAGATCGTTCTCAGCGATAGTGGCGTGTCGCAGCCTGTGAAAGACGACCACGATAGACGGATTGTACAAGAAACGCTAAACGGCACTGCAACTTACATTGGCAGCAAAGGCAAAAAGCCCGGCATTATTGATAACCCGAGCGATGTTGGGGGTCTAGAGGACTTCCCTAGTGTTACACGCTCGCCCGCATGGGATTCTGACGGTGACGGCATTGCGGACTGGTGGGACGGCTCGACCGGCGGCGATGGCTTTACTCCACTTGAAGGGTATTTGAACTTCATGGCCGACCCACATGTGTTCGTATCTCCGTCTTCCTCTGTGGAAATTGACCTCGCCTCACTTGCTGTGGGTTTCACTGAGCCCAGCTTTAAGGTGGAAGGTGCAAAGCTAGGGTTGGTTGACGTGATTGGATCAAAGGCCAAATATACTGCAACGGATACGGGCATCGAGCATCTCATTATTCTCGTGCAGGATGGGGGAGGTAGTACCTGGTCCAGAGACTTTGGTGTGGCAATTGTTGCAGGAGCCGAAGATGCCCAATAAATGGCCTTGATAGTGAGATACTCTCAGTAGCGGTCGAGCCTTGATTATCTCTCGACATGGGTTTGTCGAAAAGGGACTACTGTATGCTGTTATTATCAAAGGCATTGGTACTTATAAGAGAGATCATCACTTCTTTGTTTAACTAAGAGCTCTATCTACCTATGAGGAAAATGCCATTATCGAATCTAATCGGGCCGCTCGAGAACGGGCAGGTTTTGGACCTTGCATTAGTTTGCTGTACTACCCCGCAGCTTCGCCACATCAAGGCCTACTTGGCGTAGTACTTAGAACCCTCTGATTGGTGCATGGCAGATAGTGCATGGCAAAAAAGAAGGACCCACTCCGGCTTAGAAGAAGCTTTCACCGATTTGGGAATTACTGGAATACGGATACGGTGAGGCCCTTGAGATACGAAGTACAAAAGGGACAGTGCTGACGAGAATCTGACCTTAGAATCTTTTCAACTTTCAGCTATTATAACTAGTCCGTGGTTTGGCATTACACTTATTGTCTTATCTACAATGGCTTCTCTACAAGACAAAGTTGTCATCATAACTGGTTGCAGCAGTGGAATCGGCCTGGCGACCACCCTTCTTTTCCTCTCTCGACAAGCGCGTGTCTTTGGTGTGGACGTATCGCCTTTCAATCAAGATCTCGACGAGGCGCAGACGTCAGCCTTCACTTTCTTTCAGGTCGACCTGACGAGGCCAAAGGCAGCTGAAGAAGTTGTAGCCGCCTGCATCACAAAATACGGGCCTAGAATCGATGTACTGGCCAATGTTGCAGGCATTATGGATGTTTTCGCATCCGCGGATACTGTGACGGAAGCTGATTGGGGACGAGTGATTCAAATAAATCTCACTGTGCCTGTGCAACTTATGCAAGCGGTTCGTACACCCAAGATGAGCGCTGAATAGAACTAACAAAACAACGAGTACTAGGTCCTACCGAGTATGAAGGAGCATAAGTCAGGAGCAATCATAAACGTGGGAAGCAAATCAAGCACCAGCGGCGCAGCAGCCGGCGTTGCATACACGGCAAGCAAACATGGGCTAGCTGGAGCAACGAAGAATGTAGCTTGGCGGTTCCATGGCGATGGAATTCGCTGCAACGCAATTCTTCCAGGTGGTAAGTTCCTTGACGGTAGAACCGGCTCAACATAGCAGCTACTCTTGCTGACTATTTGACAGGCGTTATCACCAACATTGGGAACTCCATGGCGACCGAGAATTGGGACAATGCTGCGTATGAAGCCATAGCGCCGGTCCATAACTTACACATGGGTAGTCAGCAGGACGGACGTCCGTATAGTGGTGTTGAGCCCATCGACATCGCTCGTGGCATTGCATTCCTCGCTTCGGATGATGCGAAGATGATCAATGGGGTGATGCTACCAATTGACAATGGCTGGTCGACAATATAGCCGCTGCTGAGACTCTGTAATGGAACTGTTGCACGTAGAGCGGTCATGAGGCTGGTTTGATAAGGAAGACTTTATGAGCATGGGAACGAGTGGAAGGTTGCGGCTTTTCAATGACGCATATTAGCTCTGGAAACGCAGAAGTTGATGGAATTTTTCTGATGAACTGTGGGTTTGGCACTTTGACCCCAATCATTGCATTGCCAAGAAGAAATCAAGGGGTTGACACTGTGCATCGAGCGGTTTCAGTGATCCTGAACTCATATTGTGTACATTTTGTGTGCGTATGACATTTTGCACACCACAATCCAAAACGTGCGATTGCAATCACAAAAATGTTAGGTCGTGCCTAGTCAGCTAGTAGAATTACGAAACGTCTCAGCATACTTTATCATTCGATCCGTCGCGATCGATCCTGAGCTCGATAGCTAGAGACGCGCGACGCCACCAAGCCTTGCTAGAATTCATGCCCGGTCAATCAAGCGCGGCCTCCTTCACTTTGCACGTTCTGATGTGGCTGTATAACCTTGGAGTGATTTGCAAGAAGCCATTAAAAGTAAGGAAATACGTTGAGAACATCCATGCCTATGTATTGTAGTATCTTCATAGCTAATGATCTGAAACAGTTGAACGGAGACGGTGATGCCTGATAACGCTCCCGTGGTAATGATGTCAAAACTGGACCTAGTTTCTATGTACCTGCAGGAGCTCAAGAGATCTCACGAAACCATATATAGCGCACAATATTCACTAGATGAATCATATTCGCTTCTTAAGCCCATAGTACAAGCCTCCATGCCATACTTCACCTCATTCATTTTCCGCAGGTAGGCCTTTTCACTGTACAACCATGCCTCGGATGGTCGCACCGCAGCCAGCTGGCGAGGGACTTCTGGTCGTGCTTTTAAAACCATCCTCTGATGAAATCTCGACAATGTTATCTTTCAAAATTCTGGTAACCGCTAATGACATATGAAGGTGCTCCAACACACCAGATTGAGCTCTTCGGCGAGTTGAATCGCTCAGCCAGCATTCGCTTGGAAAATTACAATGGAAGCGCAAAATCTTCTGAGAAGAAAGGAGATGTGCCACGTACGTCATGGTGGCACACAAAACTTACTCTTTGCTCTAATTGATTCACAGGGATGATGTTCGCGAATTGAAAGCTCTAGTCTCCGCCCTTCGTGCCTTTCTCAGGTTAACACGAAGTGAAAACTGGTAGAATATCAAATCTGATCTGCCGTACTCGCTTTCTTTCGTGTGCGAATCAGTGCAGAAAACGAGATATTCGCTCTCGGGTCAGGCACGCCATATTTGGAATGACCGGGTGTACATCCGCGGGGACTGACGCTTATCACGACATCCATTGCATGAAGGGACGAGTTTGAACGATATCATTGACTAATGACGGATAGTAGCAATCACCTGAATCTAGTTATGAATATAGTAGTCCTAAACGGGCACAAATCACAGCATCCCATACGAGACCTGCAACCATGGTTGGTTGTAGCTCGATCGTACCAGCACCGCAGCATGAAGCTGAGCGGCGGACTAGCTGGACAAATCCCAAAGACCGCGCACAATATCTCCATGTGCTCCCTAAGCATATCGCTCTATGTATAAACACTCTCCGTAAAGGAGTTGACCTGCAACCCCCTCTCGGCCAATTCTGCCTGCTCCAAGAACTTCAGCTGCATCCAAACCAAGTGACCTTTGACGCGATCCAGTTCCGCACGGATCTCCTTGACTGGTCGAACCATGTCGTACAGGTGACCTTGCTTGTGGTCTTTATCAGCCTTCGGATTTGGGGTGAAGCTGTCGTAGTCTTCAAAGGTCCGGATATTATCGTCGGGGTCAGCATGAAATAAACTGCGGAAGACTTCGGTGTTGTCTGTTGCGCGCTTGCACCATTCGTCCCAGAGTTTAGGTGACAGCGGGTCCGAAACAAAATCCGCTTCTGGGCCAGCCAGATAATCGTTCCGGCTGTTCTCTGAAGGAGGTTGCGCATTAGGATCATCTGATGCGTCGAGAGTCTGTGGTGGAAGGAGTCCCATGTGTTCGCGCCAAAGATTGCTGCGGAGTTCGTGAGCAAGGCGTGCGGCCTTGTACGGCTTGCCGTCCATCTCAATCTCGACCTCATCTCTGTCATGCAGAACGATTGACAGTTCAGAGTCGTGGAAGCCTAGTTGCGAACGATCGTTTATGTTCGAGGATCCACATATTACATACCTATCGTCCACGATACAGAGCTTGGCATGGATGTAAAGCTCTTCCTGGAAGAAGAATTCCTTTTCCGACTCTGGGTCGCCTTCCCACTCCTCTGTGCTTGGCTTCTTCTCAGTCAACATGGCATCATCCGCAATAGAGTCGGGATCGATAACGCCGCCTTGATCTCCGAGGCCGACATCCTCCTCTTGACCCGAGAATTTGTGCCTTAGCTCTGCTGCGCGTTTTCTTGCATCTTCTCCACTCTCTTCTAGTGGAGCTTCGAGTTCTTCGATCTCTGCCTGCTCCAAATCCATGTAAGTCATACCTGACTGCTCCTCACGCTTCTTAAGCGTAGGCGTAACATTGATACGATCGTATGAACGCAGATTGAAGAAGAAGATATGCTGTTCCGGATCTACGCCAGCTGCTTTCACACGTCCGAAGATGCTGTCCTCTCCGCGACAGATGCTCTTGAACTGGTAGTCCATGATGGCTCGTGTACCTGCAGCCGCGTTGTCCCTAAGATCTCCAGCAAAGCCGGGAATTGCTGGTATAACAATGATGACCTTGAAGTGTCTGCTTTCTCTTGCCGCAGTGACTACTGCATGTACGATGGCCGCTCCGATCTGGTTGTGCACCGGATTCTCATCGTGTTTGTTCGTGGCTGTGATGAAGAATTGGTTCTCAATGTAGACGAAGTGTTGCGCGTTCCGGATCAATTCGCAATAAGCGTTTTGTATGCTCTGCTCATGCGGAAGAATACCCATGCTCCAATCTGCACTGCTTCTGACGAGCTGAGCATGGACCGTTCCGCGATTGTCGAGATTCTTTGTGTTCAGCGGTGTCTTCGGATGATGAATATATCCGCCCACGGGAAATTTAGGCCTTTGCACTCCAATGAGATCCTCGTCCTCTCCTTCGCGTCCTTCCATGGTAAGCCATTCATATCTCTCGTCACGCTTGTACTTATCACGCTTCATGAAGTTCCATCGGAGGACGAAGTGCTCCGCAATGTCATACACTGCGGGACCAATCAACCCCATAGCGACATCGTGCCAGGGCATGCGTCCGTATTCCAGTTTGTTGAGTTTGTTGGATTTCCAGTCATCAACACCCTCAAAGTCCAAGATGCGATTGTTGTTGAAATCCTGGCCTGGGAAAATCTGGTTTTGGATGCCTGACGGATGCACGTCGGAGAGCGGGTGCTGCTTCTCGTCCCATCGCCCGTAGCACAGATCCAGTCCACCAATAAAAGCCATGGCGTAGTCAATGACGATGAACTTCTCATGATGTGCCCAGTAGAATGTCATATCACCAGCATTCTCGAAAACGTTGTGGTCCGGATGTCTCATGACTTTGATGTTTCCGTATCCGGGCTCACCTTCCTCGAACATGCCCATTAGGGCTTTCTTGGTGTGCTGGCTGTTGCAGGTGAGAGCTGCAGTCACCTGAGGAAGGGTAAGTGTATTGAAGTTACTCATTGTCGCGAAAATCTCACCTCTTTGTATACAGAAACGTAAATTTTCACACCCGCTTGAGCTCTCCGCTTGAGAATCTGGTCGAGTCGCCATTTTTGATTGTAGAATGGCGGACGCTTCAAGAACTGGGTTTATGTGAGTTTTGGAATTCCAGTGCGCAGATATGAAGCTCACCAGTTCTGGAGAGAGCCACCAATCAGCAATATAAATGGTTTCTTTGGCTTGCTCAAGTGCCTCTGCGACCGCCTAGTGGGGTTCAGCCAATAACGCCGCCATGATGGGCGGCCATCTCTTACCCAGAAGTAGTCCCTGCCATCGACATACCATTTCACCAAATTGCCCTCTCTTTCTGGCGCAAATGAGTTGAAACGATGGTTTTCGGCAATACGACTGCGCTTGTCGTCCGTCTTCTGTTCATGCTCTTCGTCATGGCGGTGGTTGGAATTGAAGATGTTGGTGAATTTTCCTGCTTTGTGTTTCGCATGCACGACCTTGATCATGGGCTTCTCGAGCTTCGTACTCGCAAGCTTGCTCTGCAGCTCTTCGATCTTTTCGCTGGCCCTGTGGTTGAATGGATGGAACAGCTTCTCCTTCAGCCCCCGTTTCCCCGCACCATCTTTTGGCGCATCAGACATGTTTGGGCCGTGCGTACGCAGATCGCGTTCGTGGCCTGTGACAACGGCAATTGGGGCTTGACGAGAGGCTGGAGGTGAGGCGATGCAGGGAAACCTCCGCGGTATGCACAAGTCTTGTACGTCGGCGGGGCTCTGTAAAACCTGTATTCACTGTGCTGCACTTGGCGGCAGGCTCCAGATAGCGTGATTGACGCCGGGGCGGAAGTTCGGCACGGACGCATTGGGAAGTGTGACGTAGCGGCGTGCAACCAACACCAAGCTACGACCATTGTGGCTGCCACATTTGGCTTTCCCTCGACGTTCTTTCAGCTGAAGGCCAAAGGTAAACCCCGCACAAGACCGTGAAGCGCGAGTGTCACTTCTACTTCGCAGCCTCCACAGCGCAGCCTTAGAAGTCCCGGCTGCCACCGTCATGGTCGAATTCTACCTTCCATGTGATTTAGGGATAGAGGTCTTTACCAACGCTCTACGAACGATCAGCCGCCCCTTGCGGCTGCGCTTCTTGCAGTCGCAATCATGTGCACAGCATCACATGCGCGAAATTGCTGCAGGCTGTTCTTGGCGACAAACCCATCAAGCTTTTCGAGCGCATCATGAAAAAGCTTGTCGGTTGGCTGATCGAACACTTTATCTCTCACTTTCTTTGCCTACTGTTGCCTAAGATCAGGTTTCGATCAGATTATCGAGCGATCGCTGCACGTCATCCTGCCAACATTTAGGTAGATCATCAGGCCGATCGGCGAGGAGACTACTCTAATCAGTCACTGTCTAACGAGGTCCAATTTTGATTAAGGCAACCTCGCCCAAACCAGCAGCAAGCTGGGTGACAACCATCAATTATACCTCGGTGAATCATCCTCCTGGCCTTCGTGTTCATCACGATGAGTATATCGAAAAGTATTCTGCCTTTGATTGTATGGGAAGACCGTCTTATTGCCCAGCTATGGGTACATGTCCATCAAACACACCGAAACTGAAGCAAATGTTGATATCCAATAGAGCGTCGCCACGCCAGACTCATGTCAAACGCTTTGCAAGCAAGAACCGAAGCATACAATCCAAGAACGAACTTCTCAAACGTGCGTATAGACGAGGAAGGCCCCATCCCAAAAGGGGAAATTATGCCCACGAAATCGTAGCCAAGTACTCGCCGGTACAGAGCTTGTAATTCTTGAGCGGAGGCTGGACTCAAACAACCACAGGCCATCCGTCTTTCCAATCAAGGTAATTAAACCCGAAGAAGAACTGATCCGCTTCGTATCCGATGCTCGGTCTCACTGGTTCTATTAGTATATCTGTGCGCCTGGATAGCTTATATAACTTACCATAATGATAGTACATCACTGTCTTCTGTAGAGGTGAAAGTTTGAGTCAGTACATGTCCCACATATAATTCCAACATTGACAGCGTACCTCACTCTTTGGGTCCACCATTACGCCTTGTCCACCAGGGGCGTAGATGTCGTCATGACTGGCCAGGATCGTGGTTCCGCCATTCTCGGTCAGACAGTCCTTGCCATCGAGGTCGTGATATGGTCCAGTCACCAAATCAGCACGGCAGACAACGATGTGGTATTCGTCGCCTGGTGGCACCAATTCGTTGGCCCGGCGGCAACATTGCCCAACGCTGAAGAATACATAGTAGTTGTTTTCATGCTTGTGAAGCATCGCCCCTTCCTGGACTGCGAAATTTGCTGTTGTGTTGCTGATAATGTTCTTGATATCCGCCGCCTCACCGGTCCAGGCTTTGAGTTGGTCGTGGCTGTTCATTGCGACTTGTTGGATGCCGGACCAGTAGCTACCGAACGTGAAGTATATGGGTAAGTCGTCGTCTTCTTGAAACACGTATGGGTCAATCAAATTGTATCGCGAGTTCTGTGGAAGACCGATAGCGCCTTGGTCGATCCATGTGCCTGGTTCAAGAGAATCAGAGGTCGCCAGACCGATCTCAGAGTGTTGTGAGCCCATATACGAGACTGAATAGTGACAGTAATAAGTATCGCCGCGCTTGTTGACAGTTGGTGCCTATAATTCACATCAGAATTCTTTTGGATGTCAAGGAGTGATGACAGCTCATACCCAGATGTCTTGATCTTTTCGAAGGTGAATACTGGTACCGTTGTGTAGCAGAGCACCTCTATATGTCCATGGTCCTTGGAGGAATGGGGAATTCGCAATGCCGATATTACCACTGGTAGCGAAGCGCCAATAGGTTCCGTTCTCATACAAAATTGATGGGTCGTGTATCCAAGAACAGTTTCCATGACTGCGAAGCCATGGGGGCGAAATCAGTAAAGTTCTACGGAAAGTTTGCTTATGCTTATCGACGTCGGAGGCCGGTAGCAATACAGAGCAAAGGCAAGTCAACGTACCCTGTCTATTGTCAGCAATGTAAGAAGAGAAGAGTTTGCCAGAGGCGTTCTGCTCCAACATAATCATAGTCTATATCTTCAGTCAATATCGACTGATGATATCAACTAAGATGAAATAGTCACTTCGATGCTTAGACCCACGTACACATTTCTGGGTCGGGATAGATGCCAGACGTAGGTGGAGGCGGCGCGAGGCTCTGGGGAACAGGACCAGCTTGTGCAGTTGGGATGGCTAGTCCGAATTGCAAGAGAAGTGGAATAATGGTAGCGCTGGTGATGAGAAAGGACGTGAACATGGCTGCTAAGCAGCGAGAAGTAGTCGCATCTGCTGACGAGAGACCGAAGCACTTCATCATGCGTAAGGATGGAAAGTATCGAAGGATAATGGCCATGCACAATTTAAAGGACACGTAGTATTTATAGCTCAAGTGGCCGAGTCCATTGGTCACGCTCTCGAATCGTTCGCTCGCCGAGAGCATGACAGCTATTGTGACGATAATTCGCCAGTTGCGTTTGTAGCAGTGACGTCGGCGTGGCTGATTATCCGCACCTACTGCTGTACACAGCGGTGATATTGTGACTGAGAGACACTACATCATTACGGATCAATTGCCGAGACAAGATCGTAAGTGCCAAAGGGGTTGCTCAGCCGCTACCATGGGTGCTGTTGACCGCAGAAAGCATGCTTCTCTCTGTTCGGCGAGTATGCTGCAAGCAGTCAGCCGAGCGGCATGGGTACAGTGTGAGGAGAAGACGTTTACGCCCTGTCCCGAAAGGATCACCTCCCGGCGGCGGTGAGAGCAGGCCTCGTATTGACATAGTGCACCGCTTTGACCAACACCCTCATGTCGACGGTAGCCGTATGACGTTGGAGCCGTCAAGCCATAGTCAGATTGTTTTGCCATCACTCCTGATGTCATCTTATTGAGACATCCCTAGTTGCGAACAGGGTATGCTGGGGGCTGGATATATAGTGATCTCAGCTTCTGGAGCCTTATTGCCGTTGAATGGCATGGCCTGAGGTTGTGAGAAGGGCGTTGAGGCTGCCGCCATGGTTCACCACAATTATCATATGGTTACACCTCTACTGCCACGTGCTTTGATTTCGTTGGTGTGCTTCTCTCATGGCTTCTTGTTAAACGTTACACGTCCGGCTGCCTGCAAGAAACGCGAGCTGGGTGTCTATCGGATGTTGACCATCAGTCAGGTGCGTACCTACAAGGGGTCGTAGACCCAAGAGACACCTTAAAGACAAGTCGTCCACGAGCACCGGCCAGCATCGAGTCTAGGATGTAGTCGAAGTCAGCGTGTAACGTCGGACAATCTAAGTCGACTCTTTCAACGTTTGCCGCTCGTCGTGGCGTCTTGCACAACAGAATCTTTGCACAACAAAGCGTTGCTTGTTGTGATTGATCCGGTCATAAGCACATATTAAATGGATGAGTCCTTTGCGATTTACAGGCATTGTGCTCATCTCGCGACATGACCATAATTCTGGTATCGAATTTCGCTATGCTCGTATTGCGCATTGAAGACCAAAGCATATTGAAGGACTGAAGATGAATTACTCAGCGCGAGTCGTGGTATCACGTTGCCACGTCGCCCGTCATTATCTAGTTGGGAGCTTTGTATCCATCTACATCGGTGCTATTGCTCCACTTCTCGAACTTTTCCACGTTATCCTTGTAGGCATCGAGCTTCTTATTGATGTTAGTGTATGCATCGGTGCCCACGATGCACCGCAGCGGAGGATCGTCCATGACAGCCAAGTCATAGAACACTTTGGCAGCTTTTGCAGGATCGCCAGCTTGTGTACCATGACGCTCTCCCATGGCTTTCTTTGCATCAATGTGGTCGTAAGCAGGGTTGTCAATTGCGCCAAAGTCCATACTACGGCCAGCCTGAGAGAACTAGTCAGTAACAGTCACGCTGCCATGGCATGTGCTTCAACTTGCCCAATCCGTGCGGAAGCCGCCTGGCTCGATGCATGTGAACTTGATGTGCCATTCGGGCTTGACCTCTTTTGAAATTGCCTCTGTGAAGCCCTCAACAGCCCATTTGCTAGCGCAGTAAATGCTGAATGTTGGCACACCTGCTCTTGATTAGATTACATTCAATACACCTTACGGGTACCAAAGTCTACGAACCGAGCTGGCCACCGATCGATGTGACTTGTTGAATGACTCCACCAGTCTTCAGTTCGCGCATGGTTTCCATGGCTTTCCTAGTAACGTCGATGAGACCGAAAAAGTTGATCTCCATCTGCTGTCTGATTTGTGCTTCGGACAAGGTTTCAAAAGGTCCGCTCAGGCCATAGCCAGCATTGTTGACCACCACATCCACCCTCTTGAACTTCTGTACGGCTGCGTCAAAGGCCTTGTCGATAGATGTCTTCTTTGTGACGTCAAGATCTACGAGAAGGCTATTGGTGTCATTGGCACGAGCAAAAGACAGCTTCGAACTGTTTCGGGCTGTTGCGACAACATAGTCTCCTTTTTCAAGGACGACGTTGACAAGCTCCGAGCCAAACCCTGTAGAGGTACCAGTGATGAGAAAGACCCGTGGTGCCATGGTACGAAGTGTATGTTGTTGGCGGTAATGACAAGAAAGGTGAATCAAGGCACAATTGAATCAGACTGATTATATGTTCGACGGCAAGCTGACGCTGTCATACGTCAGGTCTGAGGCGGGGACAAGTACGTCAGGAAACATGGAGGGCTAGACGACGGCGAGCGGAGCGTTTTCCGAAGTGTCATTGACGAGTCAACATGTCGCACGTCTCATGAGCGACTTCCCATGGTTGACAAATAGCAGTTGTTGCATGCGCAGATGATGTCGAGGCGGATCTTTTGGCTAAACGCCCTAAACTCCGGCGCTTGGGACGGTCGAGCTGGCTGCGGGGACAATGCTGGTGCGCGCACGAGGTGTAGAGAGGAGACTAGCCCCAAAGAGGCGAGGTAATAGGAGGAGGAGGAGGTGCCAAGATAACGCGTGCACCCTAACTGCGTTAGTGCAGGACGCGCCTGCCAATTTACGCGCCTCGCTCCTGCCAACCCCAGCTGCCCCTCGTTGCGACAACAGCACAGCAGCACAAGAGCCACCACCAACCCCACAAATCACCGTCACTCAGGACCACGCCTCAACGACTTGTACTGTCGCCCTGTACAAGCCAGCACAGGAATCCCCCGAACGCTAGCCTCTGCGCTTCAAGCCATGGGCGAGGTGATAAGAGACGAAGATGTTCGCAGGCGCGTTCGCCTTGCACAAGAGTTTCTCGACCCAGGTATGTTCGAATCCCAGCCGAGATGATGCGATAGACGCTGACTTGTGCATTCAGACGATGTTACTAAGCGCAGGTACTGCCGCAACGAGTAACCACTGATGCAAATGCACCTACTGACCGACCCAGCTACCGCCCAGACATTCTGGTAATGCTGAATCGGGGGCTTCGGCGACTCACCGTCAGCCTCGACGAGATCAGATCGCACAACCGCGAGCTCGCCAACGGTCTTCTCAACGAGCCCTTCCAATTCGTCGAAGCCTTCGACAAGGCCCTCTTCGACATCATCAAAACCTTCACCGACCGCCCCAAGTCCGAGACGGCCGAAGATGTCGTCTACTACTGTGCCTACATTGGCAGTTTTGGCGAGTTCTCGTGCAATCCGCGCACCCTCGGCTCGAACCAGCTAAATCACATGGTGTCCCTTGAGGGTATCGTCACCAAGACATCGCTGGTGCGGCCCAAGGTGGTCAAGAGCGTGCACTACAACGAGAACCAGCGCAAATTCCACTTCCGCGAGTACAGGGATCAAACCATGGGCACCGGTGCAGCAAGCTCAAGCGTCTATCCCACCGACGACGGAGAGGGCAACCCGCTCGTCACCGAGTACGGGTACTGCGTGTATCGTGATCACCAGACCATCTCGATCCAGGAGATGCCCGAACGTGCACCTGCTGGTCAGCTGCCGCGCTCCGTCGATGTCATCATGGACGATGACCTGGTGGACCGTGTCAAGCCAGGCGACAGGATCCAGCTTGTGGGCATCTACCGTTCGCTGGGCAACCGTAACGCTGGTAGCGGCAGCTCGACGTTCCGAACGCTCATACTCGCCAACAATGTCATTTTGCTTTCCTCCAAGTCTGGCGGTGGCATTGCGCAGGTCAGCATCACCGACACTGACATCCGCAACATCAACAAGGTCGCCAAGAACAAGCGCGTCTTCGAAATGCTGTCGCAGTCACTGGCACCTTCCATTTATGGCCATGATTACATCAAGAAGGCAATTCTGCTCTTGCTGCTTGGTGGGCAAGAGAAGAATCTCGACAACGGAACCCATTTGAGGGGAGACATTAACATTCTCATGGTTGGTGATCCCTCGACGGCCAAGTCTCAGCTTCTCCGCTTCGTCTTGAACACTGCCCCTCTCGCCATTGCTACAACAGGTCGTGGCTCTTCTGGTGTTGGTCTCACCGCGGCAGTCACTCAGGACAAGGAGACGGGGGAGCGACGTCTCGAAGCTGGTGCTATGGTCCTCGCCGATCGCGGTGTGGTGTGCATTGATGAGTTCGATAAAATGTCAGATGTCGACCGAGTTGCCATTCACGAAGTTATGGAGCAGCAGACTGTCACTATTGCCAAAGCTGGCATCCACACATCACTAAATGCGCGATGCAGTGTGATTGCTGCAGCGAATCCCATTTTCGGCCAATACGACATACACAAGGATCCTCATCGCAATATCGCTCTGCCAGACTCGCTACTCTCGCGTTTTGATTTGCTTTTCGTCGTGACCGACGACATTGAAGACGCGCGAGACAGACAGATTTCCGAGCACGTGCTGCGCATGCACCGTTATCGCCAGCCCGGCACCGAAGAAGGCGCCCCCGTCCGCGAAGATGGCGCGCAGCTCCTAGGCGTAGGATTGGACACAGAAGCTGATGCCAACCGCCCGACAGAAGTCTACGAGAAATTCAATCCCATGCTACATTCTGGTGTCACAATCACAGTCGGACGGGGCGCATCGCGGCGGACCGAGGTCTTGAGCATACCGTTCATCAAGAAATACATTCAGTACGCGAAGCGCGAGAAGCCGATTCTCACCAAAGGCGCAGCAGATCATATTGTAGCTACATACTCTGCGCTGCGAAATGACGAGCTAGACGCTGGCACGAGACGAACATCGCCCATCACAGCACGTACGCTCGAGACGCTAATTCGGTTGTCTACAGCACACGCAAAAGCACGTTTGTCAAAGCGGGTCGAGCAAAAGGACGCAGATGTTGCAGAGCAGATTCTGCGATTTGCCCTGTTCAAAGAGGTTGTTGAGGATGATCGACGGAAGCGCAGGCGAACAGCTCGTGATCCAGATGCGATGTCCACCGATGGAGAATCTTCAGATGACGACAACGATGACGGCGATGAAGCAGAAGCTACACAGCAGCGTCGTGCTGGTGGGCCATCTACTCGCAGCCAACAAACAGGCAATACGCGCACCCCAGCACCCGCAGATAACGCGGACGACGAAGACGATGATGACAATGAAGATCTTTACAATGTCACGCCAAAGACTCAACGAACACAGCGGACGAGCGGCCGTACACAATCCTCTCATGCCGGTGCATCCTCCTCTCAAGTTAGCGCTGCATCATCACGACCAGAGTCACAACTGCCACCAACACAAACCGAGTCGCAAGATTCTCAAGACATCACCTCCGCACGTTTACAAGTCTTTCAAACTGCACTTGGTCAACTCATTGATGGTCCGCTCTTCGCCAATGACGCAGCAGATGTCGAGCCACTTGTTGCTGCTGTCAACGCGCGGCTCGGAAGTGGACCTGGACGAGCAGCCTTCGCCGCGGACGAGGCAGAGAGAGCGCTGGAAGCGCTGAGTGAGCAGAATAAGATCATGTACTCGGGAGGAATTGTGTACAAGATCTAGGGTGGTGGCATTTGCCTGGACGATTTATGAATTGCGACGTGAGTATGACTAGAGAGGACTTTGGTCAAGTTGCGTTTTGGACTGTGTAGTGATGTATACCAGCTAGTTGATAACCATGTCTACCTCCCTCGCATAGTACGAAATGATCATGTGGGTATAAGTGATGCTTCTCGCCGAACGCCTCGCAATGCTGCCATGACATGTAAGACCACAACGCCTGCGCTAAATGCTGCTACTAAATTGTGACATGGACAAAGGGAGCGCCAACCGAGCCTATGGATGGATTTCGGCCAAATCATAGCCACTGATCTCCGTCTTCCGCCACGTCCATGTCCTCCGCTTGCTGCGCACTCTCTTCAGTACCATCAGCCTTTTCGTCGCCTCCCACGGTAGCCGAAGAATCGTCGTCACTAGCGTCGGCTGCTGCATGTACGGCCGCACTCTTCGTGCTCGTGGTAGGTGCAGAGCTAAGTCCGCCAAAAGCGTCGTTAGGAACCCATGCGAGCTCGAGGGGACTTGCGTCGGGGATGGTGCGAGATGCGTCGAGGAACTGTTGTGATGGTTAATGAAAGCAGACGCAAACGAGAAAATAGCCATGACATACAGACTCGGCTTGGTATCGTTCTTGAAAGGCAAGTATGAGAGTATTGGCTTGATGTGGGTGCTGCTCGATACCTATGCACTCTGGGACATTCTGTACGCCTAATTAGTCTCTTGCTCTAGACACAAGCACAAAAGTCGACATACCACGAGATACTGCCTGAGCGCCTCATCTTTGGTCGTTCCTTTCTCAATGTTTGCGACAGCAAGGCGCCGAGGTCGGTTATCAAGTCTCTTTACACTGGTCTTACCACGGGCCGACACCGCATTGAAGCCGCCGCGTCCACGATACACATTCCCTTGGGGGCCGCCCCTGCCACGAGGCGCATATGGCGAAAAGCCTCGACCACGAGGTACTCCTGGATACGCGCCTCGTGGAGGAGTACCACGTCCACGTCCCATTGGCGGAAGGGCCTCGTTCTCTGCGAACAGACCTTCGGCTTCCGCCTGAAGAGTGGCCAAATCTTTGGCGTACTGAGCTTCTACGGTACCATCGGTCTCATCTTTGGCCAGGTCAGCAAGCTGCTTCTTGATTGTGATCATTTCTTCGTCCTTTTCTTGCAGTAATCGCTCGATCTCGGCGGCCCTCGCCTCTGTTCTCGCTATCTTCTGTTGCCGTTCTTCGAATGCTTTCTGCGCTTCAGCCTGACGCTTCGCAATAGCCTCGAGATCCAGAGGCTCCGCGGTCCCTTCGGTCATCACGAGATCTCCGTCGCTTCCGTTAGAGGCCCCGAAGGATGCGTCATGCCTGTACCAATATACCTTGACAAAGCGGTTGTCAAAGACGGCCTTTGGACTGTTGTAGGCATTGTTTGCAGCAGCATGATCCTCGTATTTGACGATTGCAAGACGCTTGAAGGCATGCATCTGTACTTCAACAATACTTCCAAACTGAGAGAAGAATTCACGGACAGTTTCTTCACTGCAGTCCTTTTGTGGAATCTGTTCGACAACAAGGGTGGTATTCGATCGATCATACGAGGGGCCAGGCAGCGAGAAATGAGCGCGAGGGCGTCCTCCCTTGGCACTCTTGTGGAAACTTTTGTTAGGTCCTAGCTGTGGCTGGGCGCCTAGATTATACTGAGTTTCGAGCGAAGGCTGATCTGGATCATATTTTGGCACGTCAAGTTCAGTGTCACCGTGTTCAAATTGACACATGGACCCCAATGCGCAGAAGCCCTTATTGTGATAGTCGTAGCACTTAGCCCGTTGCGCTTGACTATCTGGATCAGAGCCCTGGCCTATGGCGGGAAGCGATGGCATACCGGGTATGACCGTACCAAGGGCTGCCATCATGGCGAAGAAGGCCATGGGATTGCTCATATCGAATGGTATCGGCCCTGGAGGGGGTGGCGGCAGATTCGCCATGGGCAGCGCATTTGGCGTGGAAGTGAAGCCAGCATAGGCACTTTGAGGCTCAAAAGCGGTGGCACTGCCTCTCAGATGCTGTCCAGAGCCTTTTGCACCTTGGCGGGCTGCCGCCTGCTTCTTCGGCTTGTTGCCCGTCCCTGTGTGGGTGTGGTGGGAGTCGTGTCCGTCCTGCGCCTCGCTTGTGTCGCGATCAACGAGTTTCCGCTTCTTCGAATTCTGCCTGTCCTGCTGAGTGTTCGCGCCGGGCGGTCCCAAATGCCCAGGTGCGGCAGCGTTCGGGCGACCAGACGAATGGTGTTGCGCCTTGGAGGCTCTGCTAGCGGCCGGGCCCTTGGGCGCATTCGCAGGAGGGATGTTCGTGGAGCGAGAGGGCTGTGGCTCGTAATCAGTGCTCGAGTTGCTTACAACAGTTGGTATTGGTGCTGCTTGCGCATGCTGTCGTTGGGTCGCGGTGGCCTGCGGTTTCGTGCCGTTCGGCTTCGTTGTTGCGCGGGTATCATAGCTCTTACTCTTGAGCACAGCAAAGACGTCTTCAACGAATGAGGCAGTGTCTACGACTGTCAGCGACCGAACCCTCGGCGTCCTCGGTCGTGAAGGAACTCACGGTCCTGGAGAAAGTCTGCAAGAGACTCTAGGCAATTGCTTCTTATGGTTGCCTCGGGCTCGTTTGTCGTAACCAGCGCAACGACGTAATCGGCAAGCACTTCGGCGTCTGCATCAGATCTGTCATTGTCAGCATCACGCTGCACGAGGACAACTTGATGCGGCCTACATGGTCTCGAGCTCCGGCAGCAGCCATCGCTTGAACATGCCCGAGTCCTCCTCGCGGAGCAACATGCTGACGCTACGGCGGCCTCATGCGCCTTACACATGCGACGAGTTTCAAGGTTGTGTCGGAAAATCGAAGAGTGAGTTGTTGGTCGTTCACATCACGATTGGCTAAGAAAGACAAGCTCCTGGACAATTCGCGTGGCTGCTAGCGCGACATGGATCGCTGGCCCGCGTTCACCTGATCAAGCAGCCCCACCACATTCACCTTGACTTGGTAGCTTGACGTCTGGATTGAAGAGCGATGTCACACAAACTTGGGAGCAATGCTTGTGTAGTACAGCTTGATTTGATCACACTATGCTACACTCTGAACATTTAAGGAATTGGGTCATCATCCGTTTCTTGAGTCCAAAGCCTCAAGAACCCGACTAAATCATGGGCGCGTCGCCCGAACCGACGTTTTCTTTGCGCTGGGCGTTCAAAGGGGAATCATGCGTATCATGCACCAACCAGTGGCCTCGAGCGAGCCCATGCTTGTCGTTTGCTCCGAATGCGCGAGGAAAGGAAATCTAACACTTTTGCATGCTTTCCTTTACAACTTGTCGTAGTACTGCATACTGAATTAGCATTTGTTTCACTGAGAAGGAATGAACGACGACTTACGTTGCTGACATCTGGAACCTCGACCTTGATGCCCTTGCGTTTCCGCATATCGGCGACGATCTTTCCGGGAAGGCTGGTGTTGTCGAGTGGCGAGCCACCCTGGAGGACTTGCCAATGGTCGAAGACAAGTTGAGGGAAGGCCTGTCCGGCGGTGTTTGATCGGAGATCGGCGGTAAAACCGAAAGACTCGTTGACGGGCAGGTAAGCCTTGATGTTGAAGAGGGGAGTGCCAACACGCTGGTTCTCCTCGAAGACGTGACCACGTCGTCGGGTGAGCACACCGTAGATACCACCCATGGCCTGCTCAGGTACTTGAATCTCGACGAGGTACACGGGCTCCTGCAGAGCTGGGTTGGCGAGGAGAGCTGCAGCGTAGAGCACACGACGAGTGGTGGGGATGATCTGGCCACCACCACGATGGATAGCATCAGCGTGGAGAGTAACATCCATGATGTTGAAGCGAACGGAACGCATAGGCTCCTCGGCAACGGGACCTTCCTTGGTGGCCCACTGGAATCCGGAGACGACGGAATCCTTGATTTCGTTCAGGTACTGAACAGCCTTGGTCTGGTCGACAAGCAAGTTGGCGCCAGTGGTCTCAGGACCGAAGCACCAAATCTTGCGGGCATCAGTGACGTCCCAACCGTGCTCATCAGCCAGAATACGGGCGCGAGCCTTGAAATCATCACGGGGGCCGATCTTGCCCTGCTCGATGGCCTGAGCAACCTCCTCATCCAAAGGCTGAGCAACCACGTACAATCGGTTGTGCTTGTTGGGTGATTTGGACAGAGCAGTGATGCTCGAAGTACCAGTGACAGTCTCGCGGTACTGCACGACAGGGTCCGAGACACGGAGAGGAACACCGGCGTGGTCCTCCTCGAGATCCTTCAAGCAGATCTCCAAATGCAACTCACCGGCACCGGCGACGACGTGCTCACCGGAGTCGGAAATGAAAGTCAATACACAAGGATCCGACTTGGACAGACGCTTGAGTCCTTCGACAAGCTTGGGAAGATCCTGGGCATTCTTGACCTCGACGGATCGCTGGACAACAGGGGACACGGAGAACTTCATGACCTTGAGGTTGTGGGCAGTCTCGTTTGTGGTGAGGGTACCAGACTTGAGCAAGAACTGATCGACACCGACAAGACCAAGAATGTTGCCGGCAGGGACGTTCTCAATGGGCTCGACGAAACGACCCATCATGAGAATGGTACGCTGAATGGCCTTGATGAACAGATCCTCCTTCTTTCCGGGAACGTAGTTGGGACCCTGAATGCGGACCTTGAGACCAGACTTGACAGTACCGGAGAAGACACGACCGAAAGCGTAGAAACGACCCTTATCGGAAGTGGGCACCATCTTGGAGACGTACAACATGAGGGGACCGTTGGCATCGCAGTCCCGGATACCAATAGCGTTGACGTCGTCATGGGGACCCTCGTAGAGAGTCTCCATACGGTACTTCTGCGCAGTGATGGGAGATGGAAGATGGAGAATCATCATCTCAAGGAGAGCATCAGCAGCGGGAAGGAACTTGCGCATGACAACTTTGAGGAGCTGCTTGCCCTCGAGGTCCTTCTCGTCACTAGTGAGCTTGACCTCAAGCTTCTCGAGTAGAGTTGGGATCTCGTCGGTCTTGAAGTTCATAACCACGTTGAAGACGCGGAAAATGGGGTCCAAGATGAACTGGTTGAAGGCACGCTCAAGGGCCTTACCCTCGTGAGTGCCGACCTTGGTCCACTTCTTGGTCTTGGGGTTGAAGTAGCTGTCACCCTGTACACTGTCAGCATGGAACCGTGATGGAAAGACGTGCCTGCAGAACTTACCCAAAGACGCTCCATCATCTTGTTCTTGTCAACACCAAACTTCTTCGCGTACTTGGCAGCGAATTGGCGGATGGTGAAGGCCCAGCCGTGGAGACCGGAGCCGAAGGCAATGGTACCCTTCTCCGGGTACACCTGGACATCACCGAGGGTCTTGTCGAAGTAAGTGGCGATGACGACGTTGACGGACTCGATGACACGGGAGAAGTTCTGATACAGATCCTCCTTGGAGACCTGGAGCTCGAGAAGAGCACGGTCGACCTTGTTGATGATGACGACGGGCTTGATACGCTCACCGAGCGCCTGACGAAGGACGGTCTCGGTTTGGACGCACACACCTTCGATGGTGTCGACGACGACAAGGGCACCATCGGTGACACGAAGGGCAGCGGTGACCTCAGATGAGAAATCAACGTGACCAGGCGAATCGATCAAGTTGATCAAGAAGTCGTTCTTATCGGTCTTGACGGGAATGTCCTTCAAGTCCTCGGCGTCGTTGAGCTGAGCGTACAGCGAGATGGCAGTGGACTTGATGGTCACACCACGCTCCTGCTCATCGGCTCGGGTATCGGTGAAACGGGCAGATCCGGCCTTTGCGGCGGAAATGATACCAGCGCGCTGAACGAGGGAGTCGGTGAGGGTAGACTTGCCGTGGTCGACTATGGCGGGGTATGTCAGCCATCGCGCCCACACCATTGCGGGGCATCAGTATATCTTACCGTGTGCAATGACGGACATGTTACGGATGTTCGCCGGGTTGTCCATGAGACCACGGATCTAATTGCGCTGTCAGCATCCATCCTGCGGGTATATCTGTATATCGAGCGGTGGCGTGCGATGTGTGTGCGGAACGTACCTCCTCGACCGTGAAGCTGGCATAATGTTAGCGGTGTGTTCAATCGATAGCTATGCATCCACTGCGATGCCCAGAAAAACATGAGGGCGACGGCAGCGCACGGGGCGACTTACTTGACCATATTGGCGGTGTTGTTCTGTTCTCTTTACGAAAATTTGGTGCTTGTTGATTACCCCGCACGAAGAGGCGGCGGACTCGGGTTGCTGAACGCGAGGTTGAGCAGGTGTCTCTGGCGTAGGCGACGCTCAGAGGCAGACGGAGTCGTTCAGTTGATTGAGCCTTTGAGGCGGCGTCTGGGTGAGGAGGATGGAAGCTGCGACGGAGAGGTTTTCAAGTGGCAGGTGCTGCCCCGCCTCGCTAAACTCACTAGCCTGTTTTGAGTGGCGCGACTTCGAGCTGCCACAAAACGGCCGTATTCTCCGCCCTTTGCACTACACATCGTATTTTACGGCCAGCCTGGTTTACTTGTGTGCTGAATCATTGATGCAATGACTCCTGCTACGCTTGATCGCCTGCCCGGAACTCCACGGTTGCCCGCAGTGCTGCAGCCCAACGCATGCAATTGGGTCTCATGTGGGTGAGCAAGGGACCCGAAAGTAACAACCCCTCGATAGTACCGCGAGCCGGCCTCACAACCCTGGTCGTTACTGTGGATCGCCGTGGATTTGGCACACTCCCTCCAGCGCACAGTCAGTACATGATGTGGTGTTATGATTGTGTGCATCGAGCTTCTACATCTCAAGCCTGACTCTCCATGCATCATCACTATTGTGCCTGCGGCCAGTCTGGCGAGGTATGACTCGACAGTGTTTGTGCTTGATCAGTCTCTTTGCGGCTAGAGGGCGGCAAGGAGCTTTGAAATCGCAAATGAATGCCTGGGGCATGCCTCCATTGTTTGCAGGTGCCGGCCACTTGAAGAGTCTTTTCACTGCATTGCTCGAGTGTGTTCGAGTGCGATTTATTTCCTTAGCTCCGCTATCTCCGCTCATGTGCGAAATTTTGACCTGGCTATCACGTAGATGGTCTTGTGGGCTGCATTCTGATGAAATCCATTGCTCAAGACCATGCCAAAGCACGGCAACGTAGCTTAGCTATAGATGTATGGATAGATGAGAAAACCAAGAGACTTTTTTCCATGAAACCTCCCAGCCGTACGGAATGGTATCGTTTGAACCATATCAATGAAAACCTCAAACGCCGCCCATGCAGTCAAATAGCGCATAGATCAAAGCTGTAGCAAATACTGCTACTCAGATGAAGAGCCGTGATGTCAGCTACTCATCCTCCTTGATCTCGAGCTTGCCCTTCTTTGGGCTTTCAGCGCGCTCCTCACCGTCAGCCTTGCGCTTCTTGGATGCTGCGATCTCAGCATCAGTGCGCGTGTCCTTGACTACTGGCACTCCGTGACCATCACGCTCGACCTCCTTGCGTTCCTCTTCCTTGCGGCTGCTGCGGTCATCCTTACCCTTCTGGAAGCGGTCGCGGCGGTTATTCCAGTCGCGGCTGTCAACCGAGTCGCGGGAAGCACTGCGGTCACGTCTTCGGCGAGGAGAGCGGTCGTCGCGACGAGATCGGTTGTTGTCACGATCACGGCGGTCGTTGCCACCACGGCCACCACGTCCTCCGCGACCACGGCCACGGCCCCTGCCTCGGCCACCCTCACGATCGCCGCCTCGGCTTCGGTGGCCATTGGACTCGTGCCTGCTGTTCTCGAAGTCGGGTTCAATGCCTTTCTCTTCGCACTTCTTGACAATGTACTCTTTCTTGCTCATGATGGTGAGTTCATTGTCGTTGAACTTGGGCTTGGGGTCGAGGGCAAGGAACTGCTTCTGCGAGTCTTCGTTGTCAAACTCAACAAAGACGCTGCCCTTCCAGGAACCTGATTCGTCACGACGCTTGCGTACCATGACGGAGCCGTAAGGGCGGAAGAATGCTTCAAGCGCGATCTGGCCGGCGTCCTCTTCGTTGCCAAAATCTTTGGCGTAGACGCTGGTCTCTAGGCGGTTAGAAGAGGACCTCTTCAGGCGGTAGAATAGCTCCTGGGTAGAAGGCTTCCTCTCCTCGTCGGCATCCTCGGTGGGAACGTCAAGAGGCTCCTTGCGCTTGACAGCCTCCTTGCCGGTTCCGCTGTACTCACCGTCATCTACGACAATGAGATCTTTGCTCTCGCGCAGAGCATTGACGACAGCCGAGTAAGGTCGGAAGCGGCGCATGCGCTTGAAGTCGGCGATGTGCTTGATTGAAACAGGGCGGTTCTTGGGTCCGCCGAGCTCCATGAAAAGATGCTCGTCCGTGACCAAGTTCTGCGTCGAAAAGTAGAACTCGACCTGGCGGGATTAGAAAATGGCTGGTGACTAGATTCACAGAACGAGCTTACTTGGTTGCGGATCTCGACCGGGTCGTCGGTCTCGGGCAGATTGTCGAACTCGTCATTGCGCCTGCTGCTAGGAGTCAGAGATAAGTCTATCGCATACTGCAGATTTGGCGCACCTTTTGTTCTGGAAGTTGCCCCGACCGCGGCCTCGGCCCCGTCCTCCTCCACGGCGGTCATTGTGGTCGCGACCATTGCGCTCGTGGTTGCGCTCGCCGCGGCGCTCATCCTTGTCGTCAGACTTGCCATTGAGCGTCCACTTTTCTTCGCCAGCGTCCTCAGTCTTGCTCTTTGACTCGCCGTCGCCGCTGGACTTGTCGGCGCTCTTGTCGGCGCTCTCTGTGGGCTGGACTGCTGGATTTGCGCCGGAGCTCTCATTCTTGGAGACCTCGGCGGGGTTGGTGGCTGCCGCAGCAGCAGTTTCGGTGTCGGCCATAGCTGAGATATGTGCCGTTGTGGTCGCGAGTTGGGCACAAATGATTTGCAGTACCTGGCGAGAAAAATAGTCGAGGTGGTCGAGGTGGTTGGTGAGAAAAGTAGCAGGTGAGTGAGCTTTCAGAGCTCTCACTTAGCGGATTTTCAGCGATTTTGGAGAGGCCCGTGCGTTGGATAGAAAGTGTGCACGCCGCCCGCCGCCCGTGGTAACTTCGTATTGTCGGCGGACTCACAATAGCACCAGTCATCTCCCACAGGCTGCCTTCACCATGCCGCGGAAAAAGCCGAGGTTTCATTCGCTCAAGAAGCTGGTATGCTGGCCGTATTGATTGTACATACGAGCAAGGGCGCCGCTGACACGTGCATAGAACGTCCGCCAGGACTGGTCTCGGTGGTCACTTTATTCGCTCTCGCAGCAGCGCGCTCCCAATGTCACCACCAAGACGTACTTCCAGCAGAAATGGGCGGCCAAGGCGAGCACGCGAGCATATCACGGCGAGCAGCTGCGCGAGAAGAAGTGGAAGCGCCAGTTCAAGCGGAACCTGCCTGCCGTGGTGCCCATGGAACACAAGTACCTGGCACGCAATGACGGCTCAGAGCAGGCCGCCGGGCGCGGCATGGGCGCAGACACGGAAGAGCAGAAGCGCGCACCGCCAATGACGCCGTACATGCAGATGACATACTATCCGCTTGAACGGCGACTCGACACCGCCGTCTTCCGCGCCCTGTTCGCGAGCAGCGTGAGGCAGGCGCGGCAATTCGTCGTCCATGGCCTGGTCCACGTCAATGGCAAGAAGATGATATACCCGGGCTATCAGCTCAACCCAGGCGACATGTTCCAGGTCGACCCGTCGTCGGTCATGTTCGCAACCGGCGCCCCGAAGACTCGCTCCTCGCTCGCCCGCCGCATCACGAAAGAGAAGGCCGCCGCCCGTGCAGAAGCCCGCGAGCAGAACCCACCGCGGCCGCCGCCAAAGACCACGGCAGTAGAGAGCACACGCGACGAGCCCACGCCCGCCGAGCTCAAGAAGCACATGCAAGCTCTGATCGAGCAGGTCGACGAGCTACTAGAAGAAGATGTGAAGGCCAAGGACAAGCAAAAGTTCCGCACTTTCAGACAAAGTGTCAAGAAGGCAATTGGCTTGTGGAAAACGGCAAACCCAGAGACCATCTCCACCCTCGACACACAATTTGAGTTTCTGAAGACACAGATCGCCGAACGCTCCGCGACATCGTCGAAAGACGCTTCGACCGTAGAGCCCCTGATATCCGAGGAAGACCAAGCCAAACTGCGCGAGGCTTTTGAAAAGTTGCGGTTGGAGACTGAACACACAAGTGCCTGGAACCCCAAGCGCAACCACGCCGCCCCGTACGCCACACCCTGGCGGCCGCGAGACTACATGAGTGCATTTGCCTTCATACCAAGATACCTGGAGGTGAATCAGAACGTGTGCGCGGCGGTTTACTTGCGGCATCCGGTCGCGCGACCGGGACTTGCAGAAGTACCAACACCGTTCCATATAGAGACGGGACAACTAGCTTTCAACTGGTACTTGAGGAGACGGTAAAGTAAGAGGCGAAATCTTACCGAGAACGCGGGGTGGGGCGATATATCGGCATGTATCATATGTAGACATGAAAAATGTTGCAATGTACACTACTGTGCTTCTCCGCATTTTCAACGACTGTATAGACAAGTATCAAGATATGCATGTGATTGACACCTCGCTTGATATTGCAGGCCGCAATCTCAAGTCTCTAGCACGTCTTTCCGTGCCTAGACGCAGACCGCCTATGTATGTGCTGTAACATTAAAACCAGATCAGAATCGAAGAGCGCTGCCCCAGTCAGTCGCAAAACACCATCCCTCAGCCCATAAGGAAATATTCATACACGGGGGGGAAATATTAATGTGCGAAGCCCCCTTCTTCGCTGGACGAGTAGGTCGTCGTCCCATGGCTGGTCGCCAGAACAAATGTATAGTGGAAACATGGAGCTTGAAATGCAGGTATGCATGCAGAAACCATGACTTGAACGCCGGGAGCGGGAACAGCAATAACAATGCTGCTGCAAGTCAAAGCGCCGTGAGCGCGCGCTTTGTGTGCGTCAAACATCAAGGGCTCGGAAGCCGGAGTGAAGGTGCTGTGCAGCTTCGATATCGTGTCGTATCAAGTACGAGCGTAGCAGGCGTGTGAGACCAGGAGACGGTAGTCGGTGTGTAGGTTGAAGATGTACCAAAGTGTGCCATCACGGCACAAAATTCTGGTGCTTCAATCCTCGTCACTCTCCTCCTCGCAAGTCATGATGCTTTGCGGGTATCGCAACGTCTCGGCGCTCGGTCGTGGACTGACATCGACGACACTACTATCTGGAGTCCAGTGTGAAGTCGCCTCAGATGTCGTTGATGAGGTGTACTGCCTGAAGCCATTGGCAACAATCTCTGACATGTCAACATCGGAATCGTAGTTGGGTGGCTCGCTGGGCGGATTCGATCGGTAGCTGGGTAAGCTATCCGTTCGCGAAAGTGGCCGTGATGGGATCTCAGGTACAGACGATGGTGGGTATGTAGAGGCAACGGTCGGGGAGTACGGCGCCGCGGGATGGGAAGCGCGATGGCAGGTACATGGCACGTGTCCGATGACCCTACCTTCCTCTGCATCTCTGACGAGGTCGTTTACTACATCATGTGCAGCCCTCAGTTGCCGGATCTCCTCCTGCATCGCATCTTCAAGGACACCCTCCTGCTCTTGGATGAGGGCGCGCTTTTCCTCGTAATCGGCGATACGTTCCTGGTCTTTTCGCCAATTGCCACGCCACCAATTGCGCCAAGCATGTCTGCGAGCTGCGCGGCGGTAAGCTCGGGCAGTGTCACGTTCTTCTCGAGCGGCAGCTCGCTCAGTGCGAGTCCGTAGGCTGCTACACTTATGGCGAATGACGGCAACAAGGCAACCGCAGCACAGGAGGCTCAAGGTAACTTCGAGAGCGATCACGTAGGGAGAGACCTTGGTTGGCCGAGGCGGCAGTTCACTGTTACTTGTCGGAGCTTCATAGGGTTGCGAGGTCGTGGACTCGACTTCAACATGTCCGCCAAACTTCTGATAGGCATTGCCATGCGCTTGCGCATAAGTGTCCAGGTCTTCAGGGCGGCCCATGTCTTCGGAGTGATGGTAGTGGTCACTGGTCTTGAATCGTACAATAGCGATTTTCCAAGCGCCGTGAGCTTTGTGGGCGACAGCCTTGATGATGCAGGCAACACCGTCACAATTGTTGATTTCTTCAGTCAGGCTTTGTGCGTCTTGTCGCAGATGCGAATTGATGTGCTCTTTCTTGAGCGCGATCAGCCGTTGAAGCTCACGTAAGTCGACACGTAAAGCTTGGAGCTCGCGGATGTCGTCCTCTAGTGACTTCTCGGCGGACTGGTCAGCCTCGGAAGTGGATGTCTCGTTGATGAAAACAAGACGAAGGTGCGTGGGAGGCTCGCGCCAGGACTGTGCGACTTGTGCGTCACTTGCGGAAGGATCAGGCACAGATTCGAGACGGAGCAGAGAAGGCGGTGAGGTCTGTTGTTTGAAGGAGACTGTAAAACCAGACGGGATGTTCAGAGCTTTGCCGTCAATGGCTTTGATGTTGACTGTCAGGACCTGGGCAGCTTCGTCCGTCTCCTCGTTGCCGTGAAGACAGGTCGAGTTCCATTCAAGATCCAGTTGGCGCTGAAGGGACCATTCATTCTGTTGGAGGTCGGTAGTGCCAGTGTATGAGCCAGAACCTGCAGCGAAGTCACCGATCCACTCTTGAGGCAGATTGACTCCATTCAGCGTGATGTTAGAGGAACCACAAGCTTCGTCCTGGGCATGACTTTTGAAGCTCAAGATCTGTGGAGGAGTGAGCAAGGACGTCACTATTTTAGGTGCCTGAAGTGGGCCTTACGAGTGACTCGTCATCCTGGTCCGTGTGATCGTGTGCGCCAAGACAGCCTCTGCAGGGGACACTGAAGGTAGCTTGCGCGTAGTTTTGTTGAAGGTCTAAGAGGGTTCAGCAGGTGCCTAGTGATGGCGAAGTGGACTTGTTTATAAAGGTGGAGCATACCGTAGTGCAACAGCCTGTTCTCAGCTCGAGCGACATGGCGACTCGGGACTGCGGCGGCAAGCAGAGGTGTAACCCACGCCGCACACGAGAGAAGCTTGTTCTTCAAGGACCGCATCGCTCAGCAGAAACACGCAAACGAAAGGAACAAAACAGCAGCAAACAGATAGCGGCCCAGCTACGGAAACGCGCAAAAAGAGCGACGTCCGAGTGGAAATGTGACAGCTGGTATGTCCAAATCGTAGGAATTAGGCACCAGGAAGGGCGCTGGTGTTTAAGGGCGGCCTGCAGCGGGGACTTATCAGGCCGCGTGGCTGCGGTCAGCGTGGCTTAGACGTCCGGTCACAGTTCAGCTCCATGCATAAAATGCACCGTGATGAAACACTGAAATATTGGAATACGAGCAAATGTGCAAAAGATGGCATGCAAAGTTTCGAGCGAGGCTTCGCGATGGCATGTCTGGCGCGTGCGAGGGAGGCAATCTGGCAGGACCGTTAGTTTCGAAGTGCTTCCATTGTCGTTGGTTGCCTGAAAAACATGGGCAGGCGCGACAATTTGTCTGTGGCAACTGCGTGTAGATGAATGCAGCACGTTGACTAGTATATTGCTAGAAGCGATCAGTTCTGTCAAGCAGCTTTTTACACAGACATTGCAGTGCTCTTCTCCTCCCTCAGCATCAACCACGATCCGGACGTAGCACGGCTAGGTGACCAGGTCCATGCATTGAAAAACGTGATCCGAGCACAGCGGTTGAATGACCATTGCGTCATACAGTCCGAGTGAGTGTATATGTCCCTGCTTGCTCGGAAGGTGAGCAGTAGTGAGCATCTCTTGGTAGCTAGTTAGTTGCTTTGTACCTGCAGAAGGGCAAATTGCCAAGGCGTCCGAGCTCCTAGTCGATTCACGATACGCGGAGCGAGAACACTTTCTCTCACTCTCACTTGACACCATTTGCCCTCACATTCTACCGAGTACTGGCTGACCGCAGGCTCGTTGACACTGTGAATCACACGCGACGCACTCAACTCTGGGATTCTGTTAGCATCTCTTGCAGCGAACTCAAAGTGCGCGAGACACCATGGTACGTCACAGCATTGAGGGCGTCAACGCGCACAGACTGACAGAGTGAAGCTCCCGCTCGGCCTACTGACGGCCGCAACGGGCCATCCGATGCTCGTCGAACTGAAGAGCGGCGAAACGCTCAACGGACTCTTGGTCAACTGCGACACGTGGATGAACCTGACGCTCCGAGAGGTTGTGCAAACGAGCGCAGACGGCGACAAGTTCATGCGACTACCCGAGATATATGTGCGGGGAAGCACAGTCAGTAGCGAAAAGGCATTGGCACTGTGCAAAGGCTGACTTGGGTGCAGATAAAGTACCTGCGCGTGCCGGACGAGATTGTCGACGTCGTCAAGGAGCAGCAAGTCAAGGACCAAGCAAACAGAGGCGGGAGAGGAGGCATGCATCAGCGTGGGGATCATCGAGGCGACCGAGGAGGCCGAGGCATGCGCGGACGTGGAAGGGGGCGTGGAAGAGGAGGCGGTGGTGGGGGCGGTGGTGGTGGTGCCTGAGTGCTGTACTGGCTCCAGTGTGGTCAAGGACTAGGGTTTGTGACGCATCACCCACAGAGACATTGCGGACACAAGTCTCATGGACGCAGGCCCGCCTCCGATTCAGCGCCGACGTTGATTGTCGTGAAGAGATTGGAGCAGACCTAGACGTTGCCGGCTTGACGTGCTTGCCCACAATCATCGCGTCTTCGGATAGGCCCATGCTTTTGGTATCATATGTGCTTCGAAAGCCGCCGAGACGCCGGTCAGCGCCGGAAGTAGAGATGCACAGGTGCAGGCAATGCTGCTGTAGCATGAGCTCCGCAGCAATTCACCCACATCGCCTGTGCCAATTCTTGCAAAGACAGCACCAACTCTGTCTGTCCTGTTACCAGAGCAAAGTACACCATCTGTCCGTGGCGTACGTGTAGTAATTGTAGACTAATGCGGGGTCAAGTGCCCGCTTCCTAGATGCCGAGCCGAGCTTGAGTCGGTCTTAACTAAACATTCCATGGAGCACGCTCATGAGACCCGCGCAACTGCTCTTCGATTTTAATTCCCTCTCCCGTGGCTCTGGCAGAAAACTCATCTCTCTCTCTCTTCCCAGCGGCCCTGTGTGTCTATTACTGCTCTCGACACTAATCCTTCCCCACCTCTTGCAACATTGTAACGCCAACCTATACTCCCATTGGCTTCAGTTACAAATCTTCTTCAGCATGACTAGTTTCGAGATCCCAGACAGCGCTCTTGAAGGCATTAAGGATCAGGTTGCAATCATTACAGGTACAACTGTTCAAGTTGTCATTCATCCTTTCTACGGCTAATGCAGTCATAGGTGCATCGTCGGGTATCGGTTTGGCGACATTGAGGAGAATCGTTAAGCATGGAGGCAAAGTCTTTGCCAGCGATCTAAACCCTTTACCAGAACCTGAGGCCTCATCCGTTCCTTTTCTGAAAGTGAATGTCACTTCTTGGACAGAGCAAGTCGCACTCTTTAAGGCAGCGGAGAAGGAGTATGGCAAAATTGATCACGTCTTTGCGAATGCAGGTATCGCTCCGTCAATCACTTTACTCGAAGACGATGTTGATGAAAATGGCGACCTTCTTCCGCCAAAGCTAAACACCCTTGATGTCAACCTGACAGGTTGTCTGTATACCGTCAAGCTCGGTATCCACCATCTCAAGAAGAACCCGAACGGTGGAAGCATAGTCATGACAGCATCGGCGTCGAGTTTCGCCCGTTTCCCTGCGACAGACTATAGTACGTGGCTCACATCATACTTGGGGGACATATTCTGACCAACTCAGCGACGTCCAAGCATGCAGTTCTTGGCCTGCTTCGAGCTCTCTACGATCACCTTTACCCCAAACTTCCTATCCGCATCAATGCCATTGCCCCTTCGTGGACAGCGACCGATATGGTACCCAAAGAAGTCCTTGCCGCGATCGCCGGAAACCAGTACCAACTACCAGACGTGGTCGGGCGCTCTGTGACTCTGCTCATGGTTGACAAGGAACGACATGGCGACCTTGTGTACAGCGAGTGTGGGAAGTTCAGGGAACTAGAACACGGAAACCGTGGCTTTCATGCGGGAGTTAAGAAACTGTTGGGAATAGATGATGGTGAGGAGTTACTCGAGATAAGTGTGTTGCAGAAGCTACAGGATAAGAAGGCAGAGTTGGACAATGCCAATGGCGGTGCCGCGAAAGTTTAAAGAAAGTAGTGGGAAAGGTGGATGTGTAAGGCGTGCGTTCTGGAGCCAGGTGTTCTGACATATCCTGGGGTTTGCTGCTGTTTGATGCTATGCCAAACATGACAGTCTACTTTCCAATCATGAAGAAAATCGGCTTTTCATGTGACGAGATTCCGGTTGCAATCTTCGAAAACCCCGTATGATGAAGGGACTTGACTCGCTTACGACAGGCATGGAAAGACCTACTTCCCGATGGATCCTATTGCAAACAGCATTTAGGTAACTTCACAACGACACCGCCCACATTCAAGCCCATGATGGGTAGCGATACAATATTTCAAGACGAGGTAGACATTGTGCGGCTGAACTGAAACATTTAGCACTCGACATACGAGAACTTCGCGCTCATTTACGGGAGCTTGCGTCAAAGCTACGACAGCTCATGACTATACGAGAAAGTAAGATTGTGTAAGACATTTACAAAGATCAATATCGACTCAGTCACCTCAAAGTCCTTGTCGAACGTCGCACAAAACCACAGACGCAGTCGTTGACAGATGCCATGCACACTAGACTGCCACGTAAGCTGCGCGTTATCGTCTACAGAGACCTCGTCGTTTGATTTGACACCGGTTCTTGTGCCCATGGTGTTCCAAAAGCGGTTGGGGAAAAAGGTACTGCCGGTGCCAATCGAGCCTGAGCTCGCGAGCTTTGCATTCAGTCCTGATAACAATCTGCTGCGTCCGCATCATGGTGGCACAGCTGCGGCAGAACTCATTGAGGTTTAGCATTACCAAAACGTCTTGGAGGTTCAGCTTGGAACACTCAAGAGGACGATCTATGGGGTCAAACACTCTGGCTTACCGATGAGAGTTTAAATACAGAATAAAGCGGGAGCGCTCGAAACATATGGTTTTACAACATCCTCGATCATAGCAGCAGGAGGTTAGCAAATGGTAAGTCTGGTCTGAGCATACACTGTAAGGAATGTGGAAGTGCATTTAGCAGGCTATGGTAAAAGCTTACATGGATGGCAGCGACTTCGTATGCATGCATGCTCTGCGAGGAGGCGTCTCATATGCCAAGGGATCACTTCTGGCCCCGTTGTGGCTGACCAGTCCATGATCCGATGGCCTGGTATCGTCTATTGCCCGAAAAGGCAAGCCTTGACGATTGATTACGACGCTATCGTTCCAGTCCCAGATGATCGGACGTGCCCGCCGCTCTAAGACTTTTCTAGCCTGCACGATCAGCAGTTGTGGTGGTCTGGACACCAAGAATAGCTAGTTGGTACAAGTAAACACGGTTCCTGGCGGTCTGAATGCCTCAGTCCTCGGAATTTTCGGAATTTATAAACCGAAGAGAGAATGACTCCGTCGAACAACCAGTCCAGACCATGTCGCTGTTGTCTGAGCCGAGGGCGAATCCAGTGAATGGCATTAGTCGAGTCGGACTATTAACCTCACGTGGCTAGAAATCTCCACACTCTGGCGCTCAACACGCCAGATCGAGAATGCTGTCAGCAGAACCCCAGACACATCCGGGCGCATCCCCAGATTCCTCCCGCGTGCAGGATCCGTGGCCAGACAAGAGTCGTGGCGTCGCGGGGTATGGAGCGAGGATTAGGTATCCGCCATCGTCTCTCGTCGCGAAGGATCGAGAACGCGAACCGACAACACGTACCGACGCAGCTTCCGAAGCCGTTCAATTCTCCCCAGGACGACGCACTGACAGCTCGGCGATCACGGCTCAATTCCGGGGGCATCCTTCTCCACGCTCAGTGGACCAAAAACCAGGCGGCGCACGATGGCGGGGCCTTTTGTCGCTATCATATGTCGCGCCTATCCTGCATGAGTTAGTTCCAGCGCAACCACGCTCCTTGGCGACCATGTGCTCCAGCGGAAGCGGCCATGGCCACGGCTGGGCTCGTCCACAGTGTGGATAAGGATTGAGCCAGCGTACTTGTAGCGAGCTACCTATAAGAGCGGAGGGTGCGGCGTTTCGAGTTGCCCAACTGGATGTTCACCGTCCTTGCGTGACTTTGACGACCATTGCATTGCAATCATGGCCCACCTTCAGCCTTCGGTCGAGAAGCAGGCGTCGAGCCACAACGAGGATCTCAAGCAGGATGCCCACTACGCCGCCGAGCGCGGCCACGCCGCGACCGATCAGTATGTTTCTTAACCATTGCCACGCTTCAATTACTGTCATCTAACAACTGACAGGTATGGCCACGCGCTCGTCACTTTTGACCCAAAGGCCGAGTCGAGACTGAGGTGGAAGATTGATCTCTACATCATTCCCACCGTCGCGCTGCTCTACCTCTTCTGCTTCATTGATCGTGCCAACATTGGAAATGCTCGTTTGGCTGGACTCGAGAAGGATCTCAAGCTCAAGGGTTATGACTACAACTCGGTCCTCTCTGTCTTTTACATCAGTTACATCATCTTCGAGGTACGCACAAGTCTCTGTAAAGCGTGGCCTCTAGGGAGGCAGAGACATTTTTTTCTGACTGCAGCAACAGATTCCCTCCAATATCTGCTGCAAATGGATGGGCCCAGGATGGTTCATTCCCATCATCTCTCTGTGCTTCGGTATTGCGTCCATTGGCACGGCCTTTGTGCATAACATCCACGCCATTTCCGGAGTGCGCTTCGTGCTCGGCATATTTGAGGCTGGTATGCTGCCTGGCATTGCCTACTATATGTCGCGCTGGTACCGCCGATCTGAGCTCGCCTTCCGCCTGTCACTTTACATCGTAATGGCCCCGTTGGCTGGTGCTTTTGGTGGCCTGCTCGCTTCAGCCATTCTCACGCTCGACTCCTTCGGCTCGCTCAAACGCTGGAGGATGATCTTCGCCATTGAGGGAATCATAACCTGCCTTCTTGCTTTGATCTCCTTCTTCACACTCACGGATCGTCCTGAAACTGCCCGATGGCTCACCCAGGAGGAGAAGGACCTCGCCATTGCCCGCGTCAAGTCTGAGCGTGTCGGTCAGAACGAAGTTTTGGACAGATTGGACAAGAAGAAGACACTCCGCGGCATCTTCAATCCTGTTGTCCTGACCACGTCTTTCATCTTCCTCCTCGACAACATTACCGTACAAGGCCTGGCATTCTTCGCGCCGACCATTGTGCGCACCATCTACCCCAAAAACACTGTCGTGTCGCAGCAGCTTCACACGGTCCCTCCATACATTGTTGGCGCATTCTTCACCGTCCTCATCCCATTCATCAGCTGGCGGATCGACAGGCGTACAATCTTGTTCATCTGCTCAGCTCCATTGATGATGTGTGGTTATATCATGGTACGTTCTGAATACCGATTTAACACCAGACTTTGACTAATACCTCCCAGTTCCTCGCAAGCCATGCGCCCATGGTTCGCTATGGTGCAACCTTCATTATCGCTTCAGGAGCTTTCTCCTTCGGTGCTCTCTGCAATGCTCAAGCCTCCGCCAACGTTGTGTCCGATACTGCTCGCGCCTCGGCTATTGGCACAGTCGTCATGTTCGGCAATATTGGTGGTCTGATCTCGACCTGGTCATTTCTGCCATTTGACGGACCAAATTACAGGATTGGCAACGGTCTCAATTTGGGAACCAGCAGCACGATTCTCATCTGCAGTATCTTGCTGCTGTTTTGGATGAAGAAAAGCAACTCGAGCAGGGCGAGTGTTGACGTGGATGCAGAACTTGCCGGCAAGGCTCAGGGCGAGATTGAGGATTTGGACTGGAGGCATCCATCATTCAGGTGGAGGCCTTGAAGAGGACCAGATTGGCACCTGGGAGCTCGGTCGCCATTACAGGGCGAGGGCCACGAGACACGCACCACCGTTACAGCCTATATGCTTGTTGAAAAACAGCGGATAATTTAATGTTAAACTTCATATCATCACAACTCACCATGCTATTCGGTGAATAATGAGAACTTTTCATGAGGCTGCAGTGCTTGGCGCGTCGTCCTGCTGACAAAAGGCAAGTGCTAGAGCTTGAAATGCGGAGTTGGGGCGGGAGTGGGGAAGTTTGCGTGCGACCGAAACGTACCGAGGTGTTTCGTCATGGAGCCTTTACCGCGCGAAATATCCGTACCATTGGACCAGCATATCAGCATTACTACGAGTCGTCGCAGTTGTGAAGGATTGCACGCCTCCTTGGGCTTCGTTCCTGTCATTTCATCATACAGCGATATTCCTACATCGTTGTTCACACCCACATCGCAAAAAACTACAGCATAAAAGCTGTTGGCGACTAGTACAAACATGCCTTCTGCAATCACAATCCGACAAGTCGAAGGCAAGCCCGGGAAAGTGTACTATCCCCTCGAGAAGATCACCATTCCGGAACCAAAGCCAAAAGAGAATGAGGTCAGTTAACACCATCCGTCCACGCACTCCTTCTCTAACCACCCACTTCCCAGGCCGTCATCTCCATCACTGCCGCCGCCCTGAACCACCGCGACCTCTTCATCCGCCAACACCTATATCCCGGGACCACATTCGGTGTCCCTCTCCTTGCCGATGGCGCCGGCGTCGTGTCCTCGACCGGCTCGTCCTCACAAGCCAAGCAATGGCTCAACAAGCGCGTCATACTGAACCCCGGAACAGGCTGGAAAGATAGTCTTGAAGGCCCTGAGCATCCAAAGGGCTATGCGATTCTCGGTGGCACCAAGACAAATCCGGCAGGCACGTTGGCTGACGTAGTGACACTGGATGCGGGCGAGCTGGAAGAGTGCCCCGAACATCTGAGCGACGAGGAAGCTGCTGCGTTACCGCTTACTGGCCTGACTGCGTGGCGTGCATTCTGGGTCAAGAGCGGGAATGCGGTCGCTGGGCGAAACATCCTCGTCACCGGCATTGGCGGCGGGGTTGCGCTCATGGTGTTGCTGTTTGCTGTTGCGCAGGGCTGCAACGTCTACGTTACCAGTGGTGATCAGGCGAAGATTGATAAGGCGATCAAGCTTGGTGCCAAGGGCGGAGTGATTTACAAGGAAAACGGGTGGGAGAAGAAACTGCAGAGCTTGCTGCCAAAAGACAGGAAGTACCTGGATGCTATTGTTGACGGTGCGGGTGGAGATGTTGTGAACAAAGGGTCACGATTGCTCAAGGTTTGTTTCCCTACGTTCCTACATTGACGAATGTTATCTGACGGGACTCTCTACATAGGCCGGCGGTATCATCTCCATTTACGGCATGACCATCTCACCAAAGATGGACTTCCTCATGAGTGCCGTACTGCGCAACATCGAAGTCCGAGGCTCGACCATGGGGTCGCGCAAGGAATTTGCTGAAATGGTGCAGTTTGTGCGCGAGAAGAAACTCAAGCCAGTCGTCAGCCGGAGTGTGCATGGGCTAGACATCAGCAAGATTGACACCCTTTTCGACGATATGAAGAATGCGAGCCAGTTTGGGAAGTTGGTCGTTACGCTGGACGGAGCGAAGAGCGCAAGTAAATTGTAGATATACGGTGTCAAGACTAAATGGCGACGGCTTTCTCGAAGCAAATATCCTACACAAAGGGAATATTCCCAAGCTGAATCATATTTGAAATATTCGCTTCGGGCCACCCAACTAGCGTACTTGAACACTCTCTTGCAGGTGGTAAAGTGATTGTAACCTAGCAGCTACGTCACCTGAAGCCAAACACCGCTTATCTCCACGCCCTTCATCTAATCAAAACTTAAACAACCCCACTCCCCCAGGCATAATCTCGTATCCGACAAATTCCCAGAACCACTCTCGGCAGCGCTCCCTGTTCTAGCCCGGTAGTTGAAAAAACACTACATGCTGACACATGAATCCTGCATCATGTAAGCCAGCGCCAGCAACGCGGAGTGGAAGCATGTGGCGAGAATGCCTTTGTAGGTTTTGCGGAGTCGGAATCAAGGCATGCAGGAGTGGTGATGAGGTGGAGAGATGGAGTGATGGACAAGGAAGGTTGCTGTGTATATCGGAGACTGATTCGACTCATACGTGAGAAGTGAGGTCAAGTGAAGAATATAAGTAGTTCCCTGTTGCGCGTTGAAGATCGATACCAAACATTGGAAGCATTGCAACAAAGCAGCGAAGACTTGTTCTTCTACCTACAACCACCTAATTCAAAGTATCTATTCTACAACTTCCCTCTCAAACTCAACACACCATACAATACTCAAGATGTCCGTCCGCGACGCCCCCAAAGACCAACCTTACTTCCCCCTGACCGGCGTCGCCAACGACGGCTGGAGCACCGACACCGAAGCCACAGCCACGTGTTTCTGCGGTGCCGTGCAACTCTCCTTCCCGACCTCTGGTCCGGGCCTCGTCGACGTCTTCATCTGCAACTGCACCGACTGCCGAAAGATCACCGCCTCCATGTTCGCCTCAAACTTTACCATCGACGACAAATATCTGAAGCACCTGCGCGGACAAGACAATCTGAAACAGTACGGCCAGAAACATAGTATTGGGAGCGGAGAGACGATGACGAATTACTTCTGCCAGACGTGTGGCACGCTGATGTATCGTGTGGGTGCAAAATTTCCGGGCTTTAGTATCCTAAGGCTGGGCACGGTGGATGATTTTACTCTTGCGGAGACGAAGCTGAAGCCGCAGCAAGAGCAGTTCGTTAAGGACAGGGCCGGGTGGTTGGACGGAGTGAATCTCAAGGGGATCAAGAGGAACGAGGGAATCTCTGTGGCTTATGGTGGGAAAGAGGAGTTGGAGACAGTCGTGTGAAGCAAAAGAAATGGCTGGGTGCAGTGCTTAAAATCTTGTGAATCGTTTGATTTCAACAAAAGTTTGGATTCTTGCTTGACTTCGTGCCACAGCCCGTTCTCGTCCAGTCCAGATGCTTCAATGAACCTTGCTTAAACATTTCACGTCCTCCGTTGTGCTTGACCGCTGGGACGCGGAGAGCGATGCGATTGACCAGAGGACGATGGCTCAGCAGCTGGCCTATAGTTGTCTCGGGCGATAAGTCGGCTTCGTCCTCGTCCTCCCCGGCTAGACTGGCCCCTACCAATACGGCCGCGGCCGTAGCTTCGTCCTCTACTTACAACTCGATCGTCATACTCCCGGACCCACTGATGTCCGTCTTCAGCCGAGAGACCTCTGACTACGGTTGGTGGAGCTATTTGCTCTGGACGAGGACTGGTAGGACCAATGGCGGGCATCCCGAACTGGCGTTTAGGCGAATTCTCCGGCCTGATTCGTGCAGCTGCGCCTTTGACGTCTACTCTCGCCCGTTTCTCCGACGTCGCGGCTTGGCTAGGCTTGTGCTTGTTAGATGTCTTGGTGCGGCCTTGAGGGACTTCCTTGTTCGGAGACATAAGACGAGCGCGCTCGGGATGCATGAAGTTTGGGGTTTCGATCGAGGCGCTGCAATCGACGGTGGTGCGCTGCGGGTTAACGCTAAGGATGTGACACTGCTCGAGTTTGCTGTCTCTGCGGTAGGTGTCTGATGACACTGTCTCTTCTATCGACTCGACAGGTGTTGGGCTGCGAAAGTGATGTGTACTAGCTCGAGGACTACTATGTTTATCATCTTGATCAAATCGGCGTCGATTGTAGCTGTCTCTACCAACCCTTCGAAGAGGACCATTATGATCGTCGTTGTCGTTGTCGGAAGTAAGACCCGTTGCAGACGGCCTACGCGTGTTCGAACCATGATTCGAGCTGTGTGAGAAAGCTCCACGACCACGATGTGCTCCACGACCGAAGACCGACCGTACATGCGGTCTTCGCCTCTCATCGTGGTCGTCAAAAGAGCCGAAGAAGTCGTCACATTCATAGCCATCAAATCCGGTATCCTCGTGGAACTTAGGACTGACTCTGATAGACCTGAAGGAGAATGCATTTTCCCTGACTCCACGCCCTCGATTTCTTGTATGTTGGCCGGAATGCCCGTTGTCACTGTCATTAATAAAGGGCAAAGAGCTTTCTTCCTGCATGCTCTCGAATGTAGGCATGTCTGAAGGGGCACCTTCCATGCCATACATCTCAAACTCGCCTACAGGCCGTGCAGTATCCCATGGCTCGTCAGGCTTGTTGAAATCGTGATTGATGCCTGACTTTCCAGGAGACCGTTCTGACTTGCCACGATATCGGCGGTCAGTCTCTCTATTGCGATACCCTGCACCGACTTCGCGCGGTGACCAATTCCCGTGAAAATGATCAGAAGATACGAGTGACCCTTCACCCAGACTCCTGTCATAGTGGAGATCCCCTTCACGGCGTCTGCCATAATCTATGCCGTCGCTTCCTTGAACTCCAGGTTCTTCTGCTGCGCGATGGATTGAAGTGCTGCCAAGGTAAGCAGCTTCTGTTGCAACCCTTCGTGTACGGAATTTGTCCCAATATGAAGAGGTAGACGTAGTCTTGATTGACTCTGTATGGAATCGTCCAATGTTGTCAACGTCATTTGGCCTTCCTGAAGGCAGAGAACGGTCACGTTGGAAGTCCTGGCGGGAAAGTTTAGCTGGTGCCAAGATGCGGCCAAGGATCCAGCAAACAGCGCAAGCAACAGAAATCAAAACGCAAAGCACATTCTTATACTCAACGCACTCTAGTCCGTTTGTCTCGATCATCTGGCCTGGTGTCGTTGGGTACCTCGACTTCGTACTCCTCTTCTTCAATCTTGTGGTACTTTTCCACTTCATTGCGTTCGTCGCGGGCGCGCGCTGCATCGAGCATGAACCTAACAGTACCGTCCTGGCCGCGCACGCCCAAGGCTGATGTTAATGACTGTGCATTGCCCGGAGAAACAATGGTGGGCGTGGCAGGCGTAAGCGGGCTCGTTGGATCAAGGCCGTTGCGGGTCTTCAGACCATTCATTCCGGTTTTGGTGTCAGAAGTTGCCTCTGAAGCGTAGAGGGCATAGCGGGGAATGTTTGCAGAAGAAGCTTCCTGATTGAGACCGATACGAATGCTGATGAATGCCTCTAGTGTGTACAAGGGCCCGACCGCGGTGGAAGCCCGGTGGTGCGTGTAGAGATCTAACAGGTCGAGCAGTGTCTCCATGACAGCTGCTCGGCTGGTAGCCCACTTGCTGTATCTCATGATGCCCGCATCTACCAGCTTTGTGGTATCCATCTCATGCAAGCGCGCTGCAAGCTCGACGCAAGCAATGGCAAGGGTTGGCGTAGATTGCTTGACCGGTGCAAATGTCCGATATAAATCGATGCTCAGATTCCAGGCTGTCTTGGCCGCGTTATTCTGGTCGAAGCGAAGCGCACGGGCGAGCTTGACCATGAGCTTTTGTGGGTATCGGTTGCGAAAGTCGAAGCCTGCGCTTTCGAGCATGAGACGTTCCAGTCCGATGATGAGCTTCGAGTGGTTGTCGAAACGCTGCCAACATGTTAGTCCCTGGTAGTCTTTAATCTGTGCACGGTACCTACAGGATCATCGCTGCTCAGGCTCTCTCCAGGACCGACCTTCATATTCCAGTTGGCGCACAGGATCTCGCGGCTCTTCTTCAGCGTGTCTTCTATCTTGCACGCCGTGAAGAGCGCAGCAGCACTCGCGTCTGCCCAGTTGTATTCGTTGTCCGAGTGCAGCAGTCTGAACTTGTGGTAATAGATGACGGCCGTGTTGAATGTGCGGATGGGCAGCTGGAGTGCGCGGCGCACTTGGTCGATCCAGGCGACGCCCTGGAGACGTACGGCGTCCTCCTTCGCGTCGCTCATGTTGATGTCGGCAAGGCATTTCTGGATGCGCGATTGCAGAATGTACGGTTTCGCGATTTCGATATACGAGGGGTGTGGGCCAACGCGCTCCCGGTCGCGGTCTGACGGAGAGATGACAGGCGCCATGATAGCGCGGCGGCGACAGACGTAAGCGACGTGCGAAGTTCTTCTCTGTGCGTATTGTCGAAGTGTGTGGTGGAGTAATCTCGGGTGAGGTGTTGTCGCGTCGGGTTGTGGAGTGGATTGAACATGGAAATTGTTGGAGTAGGTCATAGCTTCCATGCGGATACCCTGCTCAGCGCCATCCACGGTCTCACATTCACATGCATGCTCAGCGAAGCACATGGGTCATCAGCTGGCCACGTAGTCTAGCCTTGATAGAATAAGATCGTGTCATTTGAACCTCCGCCTTCATGCCTGCCATTACACCCGTTCCCCGCCCAAATACATTGATCTTCGTCACCGCCCACAGTGGGCTTGCTATCCCGTTTAGAACTCCAAGTCCCAAACCACAGGCTACTTTCAGTGAAGCGCCAAGCCCTTAATTAATGTAATAGTGAAGATTGGGTGTTCCCCTATCCCGACGAAGGACCAGAATTTTGAACTCCAAACTTCAAATGCAAATGCAGAATCGCTAAGTGGGGGCGCAACACAGCGCTATTAAAAGAAGAAGACAGAGCTTGTCAATCATGCTCGGTTCTTGAAGGTGAGGAAGCAATCATCCTATAAACGATTAGCGCGTGCAAGTTGTATGGCAGAATATATGCTTACCATGGGAAAGATAGTTGCAAAGACCTTGATCACCTCACTCTGGTCTGTGACTTTGTGATCCCAGTCAAGCATCATGCTAGCCTTGCCAATCATGAGCATCAGGTTGGCCTGTGCGTAGGTCTGACCAAGACAGTAATGGGGACCAGTACCGAAAACGAGCCAGTTCTTGGTCTGCTGGTCAGCATCGCCGGTGATCCATCGCTCAGGCTCGAACGAGTCGGGATTAGGGTACGCCTCAGCATCATGCAGCGCCATATAAGTTGTAGGAATAACCATGGCGCCTTTGGGGACCGTGTACTCGGGTGTGACGGGGAAATCCTTCTTGGCGAGGTAGGGGACCATGATGACTGGGGGGCGGTATCGGAGCGTCTCCTTGACCACCGCGCGAGTCCACTGGAGTTTCTCAATAGCATCAAGAGATAGAGGAGCGTGGATGTCGCCATTGCGCGCTTGAATGTTCTCTTCACGAACCTTTTCCAGGAACTCGGGTCGGTCGGCCATGATCTGGAAGAGCCAGGTAGCGGCAGACGACGTAGCGTCCTGAGACGCGAAAAGGAACGTGAAGATGGTCATGGAGATTTCGATATCGCTGAACCAGCGGATGACAGTGGAAGGTTTCTCCGAGCTGTCGACCTTCTCGCCCGCCTCGATCCTCTTGCGGTACTTCTCCGACTGGATCATGTTCTCCACCCAGAAGTCGAGAATGCACTCCTTCTTGCCACCAGCAGCCATGCGAACCTTGGCCTTGGCAGCGCACTTGGAGAACTCTTCCAGGACCATGTCGGCGGACTTCTTTCCATACCAGCTCTTGGTGAATGGCAAGATGATGGGGAAGTTGACAAGTTCGAGGGCAGCAGTGATCAGGTAGTAGTCGTCGGCAATCTTCTTCACTGCCTCGTCGGAGCAATAGTGGCCAACAAAGGTCCGGCAGCTCACTGCGGTGATCAAGAAGCGGAATTCTTGCATCCACGGAACGTGTTTGCCCTTGTGCTCAACTTGCGACATATTGACCCATTTCTCAAAGTATTTATTGTAAATCTCTTCCTGTCCGGGAAGATATTGTTCGAGCGCCTGACGGGTGAAGAGGCTGTTGAGGCCCTTGCGATAGTCCACATGGGCGCGACCGTCGAGGAAGACCCAATTCTCGGGACGGAGAAGTTTGTAGGCGGCGTCGACGACGCAGGGCTTGACAAAGGCGGGCGAGTTGAAGATCTTCCGTGCCATGTCGCGGGTGGAGGCGATGACAACGAATCTGGGCAGGGCGTCAGCATGATCACAACCAGGAAAACCGCGCATGCGTACTTATGAAAGACTGAGACACAGCTGAGCGGGCCAGATGCCCACTTCGCATGGTACTTGGTGAAGTCTGGTCGGACAGAGTCTAGAAATGGTCCAATGAAAGGCGCCTTCCACGCAGGGCCGACAATTGAGCCCTTACGATAGACATACATGACTGGGACAAGTCAGTAGAGGCTGGCGCAAAGCGTGTTGGCGTACATACACTGATCGTATGCGACAGCAAGCACCAAGAGCGTCAGCAGCAGTCTCCATACGCTGAAGCCATCGACGACAGCGGAGAGTATGCTGTTGGAATTGAAGTTCGTTATCATATGAGCAACCTTGGCGTCTGCCGTGGGCGAAACAAAGCTCGCATTGACCGCCATCTTGAGGTTCTAGGAATTTTGCGCGGCGCAAGAAGACAACCTGAGAGCGAGGGCGCGATGGTCGCGGCGGGAGTGCGGGCGGACAGGCAAGATATGGTCAACCGAGGACTGTTGACAAGGCGGAAACGGACATACGAAGAGAAAAGGGTCTTTAATTGCAGACGTGCATCTTAGCCACTGCGAGTGATGTGATTGACTTGAGACCCTCCTTTTGCAGAGCGCTAGCGCCGAATAGTACTAGACCCCGAAATCTCGGGTCGCGGGTACTCTTCTGCCGCTGGGCGTTGAGTAATGGGGCCATCGTACAGCGCGGAAGCCGGCGGGTGCGTCGCACGAGGTGCGATTCAACGTAAATGTCGAGCAAGGCGACATTTCGACATGGGATGTAAGGTTTGTTTCATGTTGGTGAGCTGCAGCGTTCACGTTGGCACTTGTCTCAGATCTGCGCGCCGCCGTAATGGTCCAGGCACACGTCCAATCGGCGTGGACAGCCGCGCCTGACCACATCGTGGTTCGCAAATCGCATGTTCATCATCTCACATGAGTGGAGCTGGTCTCTCACGTGCCCGTCCTTATGAGCTCAGCCTTGTCCTGCTGTCATCGGTCGTATCGTTGTGCTGCGACGAGCCGCCTCTTCCATGCGATAGACTTCCGCTGCATAGGTTTGATAACAACTCACAGGCTAAATGTGCTCATGAACAACAATTTACAGTCTAGCATATAGCGCAGGACAACACTCGTGCTGATTAGTTTTTGCATATCTTTGCTTTTCTATGTATCTGTTATGCTTTTACCAAATACGCGTGCAGAAATGCAATGCTTGACGGTGAGGATGAATGCGCTTCGCTTGTACATGTACAAGAAACCACTCTCACATGGCATAGTTGACTTTATCAACATAAAGTATCGTGGAGGAAGCCTATCTAGATCACGTTGGTCATGCAAGACTCTACGAAGAAAGCTACTCAGACATGGTGGATTTCGCTGGATGAGCGCTGTGCTAGCGTGCCCCACTTAATTCCAGCGCGTCTCGACGCGTCACACGATGTCAGCTGTCCAGCGCACACATGCAACACAGAAATGGGTTGACATGGCCACCATCAAGCCCATAGAGGGCCGCTCCGTGCACCAAATACAGTCGGGACAGGTCATTGTCGACCTGCAGTCTGTCTGCAAAGAGCTGGTCGAGAACAGTATTGATGCGGGCGCTACATCGGTCGGTATGCACTTTCGCCCCGCTTGAGGCTGCATGGAGACATTATGACTGACGTGCGATGTAGAGGTTCGCTTCAAGAATTATGGCTTGGAAGCTATAGAAGTGCAGGACAATGGGGCCGGCATCTCTCCCGCAGATTACGACACAATCGCCCTCAAGCACTACACCTCCAAACTTGCCTCCTACGATGACCTCTCCTCCCTGCAGACTTTCGGCTTCCGTGGCGAAGCTCTCTCGTCACTATGCGCCCTCTCCAACTTTCACATTGTCACCGCCCGCGCGACTGACGGCTCAAAGGGCACGAAGCTGGAGTTTGAGCAGTCAGGCAAGCTGAAGGGAACATCGGTCGTGGCAGCCAAGCAGGGCACAACTGTGGTGGTGGAGACACTGTTCCACAATCTTCCCGTAAGGCGCAAGGAATTGGAGAAGAACGTCAAACGAGAGTACAACAAAGTGCTCCAATTGCTGAATGCCTATGCCTGCATCAGCGTGGGCGTCAAGTTCTCCGTTAGCAACATAGTGCCGAAAGGGTATGCAAGAAACGACTTGGACAGAGAAAAAGCCCTCTGACGCTTAGCAGGAAGAAGACAGTCGCTTTCTCTACCAATGCGAATGCCAGTACACGGGATAATATCTCGAACGTGTACGGAGCAAAGACCATCGCAGCGTTGATTCCTCTTGATCTCGCATTCGAATTAGATCCCTCTGATCGACCTAACAGCACACAAACTGCACGCAATTGGAGTACACAAGAGGATAGCGGTTCTCGCACAGTGAAAATCGTCGGACATATCTCGCGTCCGGTGGTCGGCGAAGGGCGTCAAACACCAGACCGACAAATGTTCTTCGTCAACTCTCGCCCATGTAATCTTCCCCAAGTCGCCAAAGCAATCAACGAAGTCTACAAGTCCTACAACGTTACTCAGTCGGCTTTCATCTTTGCGAACATCCTACTAGACACAAACGCATATGATGTCAATGTCAGCCCCGACAAGAGGACGATCATGTTGCATGATCAAACTGCCTTGTTAGAGACCCTTAAGGATGCGCTACTGACTCTGTTCGAGGGCCACGACCAGAGTGTACCTCAGGCGCAACTCCCTGCAAGAAAGACGACGACCAGTGCCTTCAAGACCCCTACTCTCGTCCCAAGGCACAGCACGGAGTCAGCTACAGTAAATGACCGTGGCGAACCTGACCGACTTCTACCTCGCAAAGAATCAATAAGAGACGATGACAATCATGCTCAGACCGAGACCGAGACCTCTGACGGCGCTCAACTCCCCGGTTTTGTCAAAGCGAGCCTGATTGAAAGATTCGCAGAGCGAAATGCGGACGATAGAGTTCATCGCGCCCCTATCAGGCGACGTGGCGACAGCTCGCCTGAAAACGACAAGACGACAGAAGCACAAGTGTCCCATCTGAACGCTCGGCGTACCAGTCTGTCTCCAATTCGCGCGGCTGAGCGCGCGACAACTCCTCCTCGTCCAAGTTCCCAGTCTCCTCTCTTTGAGCCAGAGCCAGTTGGTTCTCCTGTACCCATTCGGGCAGCACAACCGTCCAAAGCCGTCGAGGACTTCAATGCGCGCATGGCTTCACAGCAGCGTCGATCAACAGAGCCAGCAAGGTCGACCAGAGCACCGAGTACGGGAGAAATAATAGAGTGCCGTAACGAAGAGCCAGTTCCATCCATTGGGCAGACGCCGCAAAGAGCATTATCGCAAAGCACCATACAGAATGCTTTTGATCGTATGCGACCCATGCGCACACCAGCTCAGGAGGCGACCATCACTATCGGTAACACGACAACCATCTCGACCATCGGAAGTGGGAGTGACTCTCGTTCAGCAAAGCGCGCTCGTATACATACGCCAAAGTTCTCCTTGACTGGCACGCCACTCAATCAGAATCCTAAACAGCCACTCTTCATGAAAGCGCTGCGCGGGTTTGCAGCGCCGGGGACCCAAATCGACAGCAGTGACGTTGAATCTGACGAGGAGCAGGAGAGTAGTATGCCTGACGCGCCTGCACGATCCCCATCGCCGCACAAGCGCAAGCCGACCAAGGCTTTCGAGGAGCCTAGTAACGATGATCTTGCGATATCGTCAAATGCCCCTCCACCTCCGCGGGTGCCGGATCTAGAGGTCGATCCTTTAGATGGTATCTCTTTGCTTGAGGAGATGAACCCTGCAGACGAAGAGTCTGATGATGAGTACATTGACGAAGAAGAGAAGAAAGCAAGAGAAGAGGCCAAGATTGCGAAGCTCATAGCCGAAGCAGAAGAGGCTGCTGCTCGACCAACGGAAGCGAACCTCAAGCGCGCAGGCAAGCTCTTCAAAGTCTCGCAGAGCAGGTATCAAACCATCAACCTTGAGCGTACCATGGAACTAGGTGTTGATGCAATAGTTCGACATCTGCAGCAGCTCACTATTGCCCTTGATGCTTCCCATGCTGAGGACGAGAGAAGCCATTTACCAAGCAGTGAACAGCTCAATAAAGAAGATCCAGAGGAACGTCTGAGTTTGACAGTGACCAAAAAAGATTTCAACGAGATGCGAATCATCGGTCAGTTCAATCTTGGCTTCATCATCGCCGTCCGCCCTCCGACTTCGACAAGTTCGACGTCAGATCTCTTCATCATCGACCAGCACGCTAGCGACGAAAAGTACAATTTCGAACGCCTATCTACAAGTACGACCTTGGTGTCGCAGCGCCTCGTCCATCCTCATCCCCTCGAACTGACCGCGGTCGAGGAAGAGCTTATTCTTGCGAACCAACATGCCCTCGTTGCAAATGGTTTCATTGTTGAAATGAACACCTCAGACGACCTTGACTCCGGCCACCGCGCTAAGCTAACCTCCCTTCCCATGTCAAGAGAAGTGACTTTCACGCCAACGGATCTGGAGGAACTTCTCGCTCTTGTTTTCGACAACCCTCCATCATCGTCGATGTCAACATCAACACATATCCCGCGTCCTAGCAAGGTCAGGAAACTACTTGCTAGCCGCGCTTGCAGGAGCTCGGTTATGATTGGTAAGACATTGAAGACTGCGCGCATGAAGGAGATTGTGAGGCATATGGGTAGCATGGACAAGCCATGGAGCTGTCCGCATGGGCGGCCTACCATGAGGCACTTATTTGGGCTGGAGAAGTGGGATGGCTGGAGTGAGGGCGATGGCGTCATTGGAGTCGATAAAAAGGGCGAACGGGCTGACTGGGCTGGCTTCATGAACAAGCATAAGCGATGACCAAGGAGCAGTATTTCTAGATATCTGCTAGCAATGGTATCGATACCGTAGCGTTATACGAGTAGCATTCTCGAATAACGACGTAGTACTATCGTGGCCCTTACATTCGCTTTACTGCCGAAGTTAGTAAGCTATCTATTGCAATGGTGTCATGTCCTGTGCCCCATTACACTTGTCAGGTTGCAGCGTGAAATGTTCTTGACCATGTACGAGACTTTGTTAGCAACACGCATCAGTCTTGCGCGCTGAATTCAGTGCAATCTCTGCATAAAGGAGGCTCCACCCAAGCCGCATGGATAAGAAGGGACCGTCCACAATTTATAAACTCACACTTTGCAACAGAAGCTGACCGCTGCCTGACTCTTCCAACCAATAAACACGTCTCCCCTTCCCTTTACACCCTGCACAATCTCCCATCCTGCACAACAATCCCCTCTCTCCTTCCACCATCCAAATCCCTAACCTCCCACTCGTCACTCCCTACACCACCAACCGCCCAAAACACCCCTTCAGGATCATATTCCTTCTTCACATTCACCAACCGTTCATAATTATTCCCATAAAACGCCCTTTTCCAATCCCAATCCTGCGCATCGCCTTCATTGATATAACTCCCACTCCCCGGCGTCACATCTCGCCACACCTGCATATATGTCTGCAAGCGGTTGTGTTCGGCAGTCAGTTCCTCGCGGGATAAAATGGGGCTTTTGCCGTCCCAGTGCTCGTTGCCCTTGTATGCTTGTGCATGGAGGACGGTAGTGCGGAACGCGGGATTCACGGCGTTGGCAGGGTTGCCTGATAATGAAGCGATAGGGGCGTAATTCATGCCATGGAAAGTGTAGTTTCCTTGTTCGACGATGTGACGGATGGCGTCGTGGGCTTGTGTGAGTGCAGATGGTGTAGCGAAGTTGTTGCGCGCGAAGAAGCGGGATGCGATGAGTGTGTGGCCTGTTGTTTCGCCGAGAGTACGTTGTGCTAGGCGTGGATGGGATGAGGATGGGGGGTAGGGATTGTGGTTGTGTGCGAAGGAGCGTTTGAGTGTTGGGATGGGGATGGAGATGCCTAGATCGTTGAGATTTTCGAGTAACGGGCGGATGAACTCTCGATACTGTGCGAGTGTTCTGTTGGGTAGGGATATGCTGACTGTGAAGGTTAGGCCGTTGGCGCTGCCTTCGGGATAGATGAAGTTGTAGCCTAGGCCGCCGGCGTCGCAAATGGCGATTGCGTACTCCCAGTAGGCGTGCATGCCAGCCCAGAAGGTCTCGGTTGAAATGCTAGTGTTGGAGCCAGGAGATGGGGTGGTAGAGAAGCGTATGCTACCAGACACGAGCGGCGTGTTTGGGAAGGCTTTGACTACGACCGATGTGATGACGCCGAATGTACCTGTGTCGTCTCATCAGTATCGTGACAACTTCCAAGATAAAATGCTCCAAGGACATCCAAGACCCTCCATCGTAGCCATCTTCACGGCATAAAAGAAAGCCACTCACCGCCGCCACCCCCTCTAAACGCCCAAAACAGTTCCTCATTCAAACCCTTGTGCATCTCAACCACCCGCCCATCGGCCGTCACCGCCGTCAAGGCCAACACTTGATCCGCCGCCAATCCATAATAGCTCGTAAAACTACTATGTCCGCCGCCTTGCAAGAAGCCCCCAGCGATTCCCACCGTACTCCCACCAGCAACAAGGAAGGTCATTCCCTTCTGCCTCATCAACGTACTCCCCTCATACGCCTGCGTGCCCGCCGAATACGCCACCGCTCGCCCCGAGTATCCTCCCCCAGGCGATGTATAGTTCGGATAATAAGCCAAGTCTTTGAGATTATGTATCCAGATACCAAGTGCGTAACCGCCGATACTTTTTCCATTGAAGTCGTGTCCAGAGTTCTTGATCACGAGACGGATATTGTTGTTGCGTGCAAAATTGACAGCGAGTTGTATGTGACGAACGGTCAGGGCGCGGACGATATAGGCTGGGTATCCGCCTTGGGTGCACGTGGAGTTTGGGAATGAGGTCGGAGGGCAGGTGGAGCCGGAGGCCCATTGGGACATGATGCTTGTTGGGTCATCGGAACTTGGTCGGGTTAGCTGGGGTATTCGTGTGTGTACAGGAGGTAAGAGGTGAGTTTGCGGGGTGTTGAAGACATCCATCCCAGCATTGCTAGATTCCAAGCATGCAGTGCTAGCAAAAGTCGTGTCCATCTTCACAACCCTGAAAGATGCAGAAAATATTCAAACCCGACACATCGCAGTCTAATCACGTCAAAATGAAAAGGACTCCACTCACTGTAAATTCATTCCCGCCCAATTCGCCTTCAGACTCTCACACTTCTTCGCATCATACCCGTCGCCCTGATAACACACACTCGCCAACGGTCTCGGTTTCATCAACACGCCTCCCAGCGTCTCATTGAACGCATTCCAATCTTGCTCGCTCGGCCAGTCTGCATCGCCAGGTACAGTCTTGCACTCCTCCTTCGCAGTGGCATTTGACGCCGAAGCGAATCGTAACGCCGGATTAGCTTGCGCGTCTGTTTCGCTGAGTTGGTTGCGTTCCCAGGCGAAGTTGAGGGCGAGGATGGGCAGGGGTAGGATGAGGGCAAGAAAAGTGGTGGGAAGCATGGTTATGTTGGGGTTACTGTGAAGAGATGGTGGGAATTAGGGACGTTCGAAACTGTGCCTATGAGACGTTCTCTTATACCACCACCACCACACTTGATTTATTATGTACCAGGCGTAGATTCCATCTTCACTCTCGTGTTGGATGCAGCTTACGCCCTCCCTATGCTCGTGCATGTGGGGCCGTGGTCGAGAATCCTATGTGGTGAGCACGAGGTTGTGGATTTCGTATCCAGATACTCTATATCCCGGTTTAGTCCCACCACAAACCGCATCGTCGGGATGAATTTGGTATCTGCCTCGCCTTCAACCGGGTATGCGAATACACTCACAGCTATTCTCGGCTATTAGCAGAGCACGAATGAATTGCGTCCTGGGAAGACATGAAAGTGGAACAAGGGACGGTGATCTCGACAAATGCTGATGCGACATGGTATTGACAGATAGGTATAACGAGAAAGGGTGAAGGGTTGCAATTCATTGTACAAGTGATCTGTGGACCTTAGCCATCCACTCCTCAACTGACACCAAACATAAAGTTACATCCATGCAATCGCGACTGAAGAATTATAGCAGGAGCTCCAATGGGTTCTCAATGGCCTTCTTCAGCTCCTTCATGAACTCGCCACCGACGGCACCGTCGACGACCTTGTGGTCGAAGCTGCCGGTGATGACAATCTGGTCGTCCCACTCAATGCTGGCGAGGCCATCTTCCGAGGGCTCGCCGGGCACTGCGACCTTCTTTGTTGTGCCAATGGCGACAATGCAAGCTTGTGGGGGGTTGATGACAGCGGTGAAGCGCTCGACGGCCGAGTTCATGCCCATGTTGGAGATGGTGATGGTTCCGCCCTGGTACTCCTCAGGCTTGAGCTTGCCGTCCCGTGCGCGCTTGCCAAGGTCCTTGATCTGTGATGAGATGGCCTGGAGGCCGAGGCCGTTGACGTTCTTGACAATGGGAGTCATGAGGCCGACGGGGGTTGAGACAGCGACAGAGACGTCGACAACGTTGTGCTGGCGGATGATGACCTTTCCGCCGTCCTCGCGCCATGAGGAGTTGGCTGCGGGGACCTTGCGGGCGGCCACGGCAAGAGCCTTTACGAGGAGGTCGTTGACGGAGAGCTTGTACTGGCCGTCCGCGGAGGCGTTAAGGGCTTCGCGGAGCTTGAGAAGCTTGGAGACGGAGATGTTGGAGGCGACGAAGTAGTGGGGGTTCTGCTGCATGCTCTCGGTCAGGCGGCTGGCAATGACCTTGCGCATGCTCGTGGCCTCGGTGTCTTCGTAGGAAGCGACGGCGGCGCCCGAAGCTGCTGGCGCACCACCGGCGGGCTTGTACTTCTCAATGTCCTCCTTGGTGACCTGGCCACCCCTGCCGGTGCCCTTGATGGAGCCGACGGGGACGCCCTTCTCGAGCGCGAGCTTCTTGACGGCGGGCGAGATGGAGGGCTGACGCTGGAGAGCGGTCTGGAGGCGGTCGCCAGTAGACTCGGACTCAATGGCAGCAGGCGCGGGCTCGTCCTTGGCGGGAGGAGCGGTCTTGGAGCCAGAGTCGGCGGGCTCGCTGGCCTCTGAGGCCTCGCCCGTCTTCGAAGGGGTATCGGGCTTCTTGTCGCCGCCGGCATCCTCGATGGAGAAGGACTCGAACGCGGATACGTCCTCGCCCTCTTCGACCAGGACAGCAATTGGCTGCGGAAAATTAGCCCGTGTACTTGTTGTGCATTTTCCAGCCGCTATTCATCGCGTGGTGACGATGCCGGGCGCTGTGTGACTTACGCTGCCGACCGCGACGTCCTTCTCGCCAGCGTCGCGCAGGATGCGGGCGATGGTGCCCTCCTCCTGGAACTCAAAGTCCATCTGCGCCTTGTCCGTCTCGATCTCGACGAGCACATCGCCGGGGGCTATCGAGTCGCCGACCTTCTTCTGCCAGGCGCCAATGTTTCCGGCGGTCATGGTCGGGGACAGGGCGGGCATGCTGATGACCGTGTGCGAGGGGTAGGCTGGAAAATTCGCGTCAGCACTGCATCCTTACTCTCGTGCAAACACATGGTGTGGTTGGTGTGCGGAGTGGCTGCTCACACTTGGAGGCATAGTAGCGGGCGAGGGCAGCCAGTGCTGGGGTGCGTCTGCTGTAGCTGTGGCTGCGTGTCAGCGAAGCTCTGTATCGTCGTCGGGACCCACGCACGCAGCGGACTCTGAGCATCTCGAGCTCGCCAGGGCGCCGCGCAGGGCAATTGACCCTCTCGAGCTCAATTGGGCGCCGGCGCGCGACAGCAGGGTGGTGGCAGCAGGCATTGTGACGGGATGCTGTGTATTATCGGGGGTCGTCGACGGGCACTATGGTGGCGGATGGCGCGACCTGGAGGGAAAAGCAGTGCAGGCTGTGGGAGGGAGGTCACAGTGCACGCGCGGGCGCTTTGCGGGCTGTAGTTGAGATGATTGTTGTCGGCTCAACAGAAAGTTTTAGTGCCAGAGGAAGCTGTTGAAGAATCGCCGGAGTGTCAAGCACCGACCTGGCCCTGGATAGTGGCGCAGTCACAGTCAGCCACAGTCAGCCACACATCTGCGAGCTGTACGTAACCTTACTTCAACGAGTAAGGAGACACCTTGTCATCTCGAAGCACGAGCGAGATTGCTGTACGATTCCACTCCTGTGATTCTCTGCGTTGCATTGGGAAAGCGCGTCCCGACTATCCTCGCCTTCCTGCCCTATTCTGTCCGCCATGGTTGCTGCGAGAGGCCCCGCCAGCCGCTGATCGAGAAGTGCTCCCAGAAATATCCGGAGCTTGTGAATACCCACCACAACGCCCGCCATGGCCGACACCGCGACCGCACCAAGGCCACATGCAGAGCCAGAGCCGCCCGCGGATGCGCAGGACCACGAGCGAGCATCCTCGCCCGCATCAGAAGAAGAGAGGGACAGCACCGCCGATGGCGACTCTGAGCAGGCATCCGAGCCCGCCGACGAGAATGCTCCTCCAACGCAACAGCCCGCACAGAATCACACTGAGATGCCCCCGCCGCCCACGCCGTCGACACCCACCTTGAACATCCCCAACGGCTCCGATGCGCCGCGCACATCCGAGCAGATATTCGACCAGCGCCCGCCCTCGCAGACCCGACCGCGCACCGACTCGCAGTCCACCGTAGCCACCACCGCCACGCGCTCCTCGACGCGCAGCTCCCTCGTCTTCGTCATTGCTGCCCTCGAGACAATTGCCGCCTCAAAAGATGCCAGGAAGAACAAGAACCTCGGCGACGCGACCAGTGCAGCGCTGGCCGCAATCAAGGCCGAGGGCGACCCTGCTCAGATCAACCCCGAGATCCTCTTCAGGCCGCTGCAGCTCGCGTCCGAGGCGCCAAATGTGCCCGTCTCCATCACCGCGCTCGACTGCATTGGCAAGCTCATCAGCTACTCGTACTTCTCCGTCCCCGCCGAGCCGCAGGCCGACAACACCGAGGCGCCGCCCCTGATCGAGCGCGCCATTGACACAATATGCGACTGTTTCCAGGGGGAGGCGACACACCCGGATGTACAACTGCAGATTGTCAAATCGCTACTAGCGGCGATCCTCAATGACAAGATTGTGGTACACGGAGCTGGGCTGCTAAAGGCCGTGCGACTTACGTACAACATCTTTCTCCTGTCCAAGTCGAGCGCCAACCAGCAGGTTGCGCAGGGCGCACTGACCCAGATGGTCGGCACCGTCTTCGAGCGCGTCAAGGGCCGATTAGCCGTGAAGGAGGCCCGCCTCAACCTCTCGCGAGTGTCGTTGAACGACAGGGACAAGTCCGAGGAAGACATGCAAGAAGAGGGTGAGGGTAGCACAGAGGGCGTGGACGGCTCAGAAGTGAACGGGGAAGTAGAACAAGAGGAGCAGGATCCGGACTCTGCCCTACCCAGCGACAAAGCTGTCGAGCAGCACGTTGGCCCCAAGATTACCCTCCAAAGCTTCGAGAATAACATGAGTTTCAACGATGACCGGATACACGATAACGCGCCGACCTTGGTAACACGAATAAAGGGCAAGCCAGGCTCAAGACATGTGTCAGGACACGATGCGTCACCGAATGCGCACGCCCAGAGCGAGCATTCCGAGGAAGACGAAGAGGACGAAATCTTCGTCAAGGATGCTTACTTGGTCTTCAGGGCAATGTGCCGGCTGAGCACCAAGAGCTTGTCCGTGGACCATGCCCAGGATGTGCGGTCCCAGGGTATGAGATCCAAGCTTCTCTCATTACACATGATACACACGATTCTCTTCAACAACATCGCAGTCTTCATCTCGCCATATGCAACAATTCGCAGCGGTAGCGGCGACGAGCCCACCAGTTTCATCCAGGCCATCAAGCAGTATCTCTGCCTCAGCCTGAGCCGAAATGGCGCAAGCTCAATCAGACAGGTATTCGAAGTTGCCTGCGAGATCTTCTGGCAAATGCTCAAGTATCTGCGCGTATCTCTCAAGAAGGAGGTAGAGGTTTTCCTGAAGGAGATTTACTTGGCCACTCTTGACAAACGCACTGCACCCGCCTTTCAGAAACAGTATGTGCTGACGGTTTTTGGGAGGCTGGCTGCCGATCCGCGAGCGCTTGTCGAGGTGTACCTAAACTACGATTGCGACCGTACCGCGCTGGACAACATGTACCAGCGTGTTGTCGAACATTTGTCGAGAATCTCAAGCACACAAGTCGCAATCACTCCAGTGCAGCAGCAAGCATATCAGACCGAACGTGAGAAGCAGGCAAGACAGATGGACTGGCAAAGCCGTGGGACGCTACCGCCTTCGCTCACAACCGTTTCGATGAATACATCCCACGAAGCAGAGCACGCGTATCCTCAGGAATACGCCATGAAGCAAGATTCTCTCGAGGCTTTGGTGGAGATTCTCAGATCGCTAGTCAATTGGGCGCAGCAGGCTCTGCCTGAGAGCAATAGACCAACGAATCAGGACTTGAGGCCTTCTATTGACGATCTCAGAGTCTCTACTGACACGAGGAACTTTTCCGAATCGCCAAACGTGGGCGTAGATTCTGGTACTGTGACCCCACTTGCTGAAGACGACTACAGCCAGCTCGAAAAGGCCAAGCACAAGAAGATCGCCTTGACGAATGCGACACGCCAATTCAATTACAAGCCAAAACGGGGACTAAAGACCTTGATATCAGAAGGCTTCATTCCGTCAAACTCGCCCGAGGATATTGCAAAGTTTCTTTTGGATAATGATCAATTGGACAAAACCGCTTTGGGAGAGTTTCTTGGCGAGGGCGATCCCGAGAACATTGCCATCATGCACGCTTTCGTTGATCTCATGGACTTCACCAAGACCCGCTTCACAGACGCTCTCAGACGCTTTCTGCAAAGTTTCCGTCTCCCTGGCGAGGCTCAAAAGATTGATCGTTTCATGTTGAAATTTGCAGAGAGGTACATCACTGGCAACCCTAACGCGTACGCCAACGCAGATACAGCATATGTTCTCTCATACTCCGTCATCATGTTGAACGTCGATCAGCACAGCAAGAAGATGAAGGGCCCTAGAATGACACCAGAAGACTTCATCAAGAACAACCGCGGCATCAATGACAACGCCGACTTGCCCGAGGAGTACTTGCGCGGCATCTACGAGGAAATCTCGCAGAACGAAATCGTGCTTAACACAGAGCAAGAGGCGGCAGCAGACAAAGGCCTGGTCAATCAACAACCAGCCGGTGGTTTGGCTAGCATAGGTCAGGTTCTGACCGGAGGCGCGCGAGACCTGCAACGAGAAGCCATCGTTCAGGCATCGGAAGCGATGGCCAATAAGACCGAGCAACTCTACAAACAACTCCTCCGTGCGCAAAGAAGAACAGCAGCTACTCTCCCGGTGTCCAAGTACATTCCGGCGTCATCGTCAAAGCACGTCGGGCCAATGTTTGAAGTCACCTGGATGCCCATTCTGACAGCACTCTCAAGTCAAGCTCAGGACCACAACATTGAGATCGTCCGGTTATGTATCGAAGGCATAAAGCTGTCAATCCGCATCTCCTGTCTCTTTGATCTCGAAAGTTCGCGGCAGGCGTTCGTGTCCTTCCTTGCCAAGTTCACGAATCTTTACAACCTCAGCGAGATGAAGGCAAAGAATATGGAAGCACTCAAGACATTGATTGAGATTGCTCACACCGAGGGAAATCTGCTCCGAGAGTCGTGGCGAGAAGTCTTGACATGCGTCTCCCAACTCGATCGCTTCCAGCTCATCTCTGCTGGCATTGATGAGCGAGCTGTGCCTGACGTTCTGAAGCCTACTTCAAATAATCCACAGTCCCGCAAATCACTAAATGTGCCAGCCAACAGACGGCGACCGACGTCACAAGCGAGCAGCATGAACTTCCAGGCTGACGTCGCTGAGGAGAGCAGATCAACCGACATTGTCCGAGGCGTGGATCGCATCTTCACAAACAGTGCGAATCTCTCAGGAGAAGCCATCGTAGACTTTGTGAAAGCGCTCACACAGGTCAGCTGGCAGGAGATCCAGTCATCTGGCCAGAGCGAGTCGCCGCGTACCTACAGTTTGCAGAAACTGGTAGAGATAAGCGGCTACAACATGACCCGTGTGCGCTTCGAGTGGACCAACATTTGGCAGGTCCTCGGCGCCCATTTCAATGAAGTCGGGTGCCACACCAATACGAACGTCGTCTACTTTGCACTCAACTCATTGCGGCAGTTGTCCATGAAGTTCATGGAAATTGAGGAGCTACCAGGTTTCAAGTTCCAGAAGGATTTCCTCAAGCCCTTTGAGCACATCATCAACAATGCCAGCGTCGTATCTGTCAAAGACATGGTACTGCGCTGCTTGATCCAGATGATACAAGCTCGAGGAGAGAACATCCGGTCCGGTTGGAAGACGATGTTCGGCGTCTTCACCGTGGCCGCACGAGAGCCGTATGGTAAGTGCAATTTCGACACTTTTGCATTCAGTGCAGTCGCTAACAACTACCAGAGGGCATCGTCAACCTTGCATTTGAGAATGTCACCCAAGTGTACAATACACGCTTTGGCGTCGTCATTTCACAAGGCGCGTTTGCAGACCTTATTGTCTGCCTAACCGAATTCTCGAAGAACTACAAGTTCCAAAAGAAGTCGCTGCAGGCAATCGAGCTCCTGAAGTCTTCGGTACCAAAGATGTTGCGCACACCGGAATGTTCGCTATCGGCTCGGGCGGGCTTTCTCAAAGAATCGGAGAAGGGCTCATCGATTCCCAAACAGCCAAGTCGCCAGACCCAGGAAGAACAATTCTGGTTCCCAGTCTTGTTCGCCTTCCACGATGTTTTGATGACCGGCGAGGATCTAGAAGTCCGGTCAAGAGCGCTGAGCTACCTGTTCGATACCTTGATCAGCTATGGCGGAGGCTTCCCCCGCGAGTTCTGGGATATGTTGTGGCGCCAGCTGCTGTACCCCATCTTCATGGTCCTGAAGTCCAAGTCTGAAATGACAAAGGTCTTGAATCATGAAGAACTTTCCGTTTGGCTCTCGACGACCATGATCCAGGCGCTACGAAACATGATCAAGCTATTCACTCACTTCTTCGAGTCATTGGAGTACATGCTTGACCGTTTCCTGGACCTCCTTGCGCTCTGCATCTGCCAAGAGAACGATACTCTTGCCCGCATTGGCAGCAACTGTCTGCAGCAGTTGATACTGCAGAATGTGCAGAAGTTTGGTCCCACACATTGGAACCAGATCGTCAATGCCTTTGTCGAGCTCTTCCAGCGGACCGAAGCAACGGCATTGTTTTCGGCTGCAACTAGCGGATCTTCTCAACACACTCCTATCAACGGCGACTCTGACGTCCACACACCGCCCACAGATGCGCCGTCAGCCGAGCTCTCGTTACAAACACCAACGCAAGAGTCTCACTCGGACAACGCCCTTGGTATTAATGGCCTTTCAAGCCCACGTCGGCCGTCACTCGTAACATCAGATGCTTCCAGTGTGGCTGCTGGCGAGCAGCGTATGCCATCGCCACTCCCGAAGCGCCAGACTCAAGAGCTGGAGGATTACCGGCCCGAAACGCAAGACCTTCAACAGCCACCCATTGTTGTCACCGCCGCCCGCCGACGCTTCTTCAACCAGATCATCACAAAATGTGTTCTTCAACTTCTCATGATTGAAACTGTACAAGAGCTCTTCACAAACGAAGCAGTATACGAGAAGATCCCGTCGGGCGAGTTGCTCCAGCTCATGGCCGTCCTCAAGAAGTCCTATCACTTCGCCAAGCGCTTCAACGCCAATCGCGAGCTCCGCTCTCGTCTCTTCCGCGAGGGCTTCATGAAACAGCCACCGAACCTTCTCAAGCAAGAGTCCGGTTCCGCTTCGGTATACGTCAGCATTCTCTTCCGCATGTACCACGACACATCCACCGATCGCGCCGCAAGTCGAGCCGACACGGAAGCCGCGCTCATCCCGCTTTGCGAGGACATTATCGCAAGCTACATCGACCTCGACGAAGAAACACAGCAACGCAACATCGTCACATGGCGCCCCGTCGTCGTCACTGTTCTCGACGGATACGCCAATTTCCCCACCAAGGAGTTTGACAAGAATATCGACACATTTGCCCCGCTCGTCGTGGGCTTGCTCGGCACGGAAATGGCGCCAGACGTTCAGCGGAGCGTCCAGAGTCTTGTGGCGCGTATCTTCGAGGAGAAGCTTGGTATGAGTAGGGAGGGCGTACGGATGATGGCGCCGGCTGCGAGGAGTCCGCGGGGAAGTTTTGTCGGGAGTCCGATTATGCGGAGGGGGAGTAAGAGTGGGCGGTGATTGATATGAACTTTGGTTGATTGCGATATTCTACTTTTAAAATTTCGTTGGCATGCTCACTCACATCTCGAGCGAGAGACAGAGAGAGTTTATTCTGAAGCCCCTTGCCTTTTCTGGGGGCTTTTTGCTAGATGGGCAATGAGCGTTCAAAAGCATGCTTGTTCCTATATAGGGACGATGTACCGGGCAGCATTTTAGAATTGTAGTTTAGCATGTATGGTGTCTTGGTGTTGTTTCAATTTGATCACGTACATCTTCTGGTATGCTTTCTTCCGCTTATGATTTGCGTTAGCTGTTTGATTCCTTAGATCGGACTGGATTTCGACAACGAATGCCTATCAGATCCATGGAAAAGAACGAAAGGTTCCTTGGTCTCCCCGCGTCTTCTTCAAAGAGTCATAGTGTTAGCTCGATTTCGTACTTCCATACTCGTGTTGCTCTCTTGGTGAGTCATGACCGCGTCTACAGGGATACCAGGTCTGGACGAAGAGAGTAATGATCAGAATATTTTCATGTATTCCCATATAACGCACCAAGAAAACTCAATACTTTCCAAGCCTGCAAAGCCAGTGCCCAATCCACATCTTTTCTCACCCGCATACCCAAATACCATGCACTCTAGCCATCCTCGACATCAACCAACTTCTCATCTCCCCAATCATCACTATCATACTCGCCACCCTCCACCCTTTCATCCCCCTCCTTCCCCTCCCCTCTTTTCTCCCCCTCCTTAGCCAAAATCATCTCCTTAATCGCCTCCGGTCGTTTCGCCGCGGGAAGAACCTCAAACTCCGGCACAAACGCCACTTTCGTCAACGGAATCTGCGCCCGGCCTTTGGTCAGAGATCGAAGCGAGTCTTCAGCGGGGATATACGCCATGACAGATCCGACTCTATTCAGCGATGCGCGCACGATGGGAGGCTTATCTGGATTGCGACAACTATCTGGTCGTGCATGCCCGATGATGATTCCCTCGTCCATGACTGTTTGATAGGTCTTCGTAGTCGCATTCCTGAAAACGTTTGCGGGCAGGAGACTTCGGAGCGGCGAGGGACTGTATCCTGCGCATTGGCGCTGGATGGCGAGTTTGGCTTGGAGTTTGTGGCGGATGGCCATGGTGCGTTTTTCGCCGAAGGGGGATTTGGCTAGGTCGGGCGAGTAGTCGACGTCTTTCATGGAGATTTGGATGTCTCCTTTTTGGGAGGATCGGTTTGCGTATTTGGCGCATATGTAGGCGCATACGGATCCTTTGCTGTTTAGCACTGCGCGCACGACGGGTCGGATGTTTGGATCGCCGCAGCAGTGGGCTTTGGCGCGGCCGATGATGATGCCGGTGTCTAGATTTCGTGTAGTGTCGCTGTCGTCGACGGTGATCACTTCTGGCGGGGGTTTCGGTGGCAGTGAGACCTGGGAGCTGCGGGCCGATGACGTGAATATTGATGAGGCGTTACCATCTTCCTCGGGAAGCGTCTCAGGAAAGGGCGGGTAGGGATCCAGGTCCCATTCGTCCAAGTCGTCGCCATCCATGTTTTGGTTTGCGCGGTACCACTATGCACAATCAAAAAGAGTTTAGGCAAATGTTAGGAACTGTGTACCGTGTCTTGCAGGCCTTCGGAGCCTTCACAGCCCCACTGCCAAATCTCTTCGTCGTCGTCGATATCTGCATCCAAGCCTGTTACTCTAGCCTCCACCACTTCAAAGTGAACGAAAAGCACTAGGCGATTGTCGACGAGAAACTCTGCCTCGAAGTACGCGCGTGCATCCCACTCGCTCGGGCTTATTCGGCCGTCGCAGATATCGTTGTCAAGATGCAGGTGTGCGTTGTAGCGTTCCCAGGGCCTGTTGAAGGTGTTGTGGATGTGTTCGAGAAACTCCTACAAGTAGCGGTCAGTACCGAATAGCATGCACGCGGTAAGATAGGTGAGAGTATACCCAGTATGATCGAGTACGGCGGATGGGTATACGGTAGCTGGTCTCGGCGCCGTCAAATTCGCGAACAAATATCATGGGCGAAGGTCTCATACTTTGATCGTAGTCGGGCTACGCTCGTGTACAGCGAGTGACTACGACGGCGGGCGGATCCTTGCAGGCAGCAGGAGCCGAGGACGTAAAGTGTGAGAAGGAAGACAGAGAGAGCGTGGAGAGTGGGACAGGCACTCGCTCAGGCGGACACGTGTGGGTCTGGGTCTTAGGGTCAAGATTCTTAGACAGATAGATCATAGAGATGCAAGACTTGGATAGCTGAAAATTGATATTGCAAGAAGCCTGCGCTCCGGGGTATCATGTACAGACGTAGAGAAATCATGGACTCGAAGGCGGCGTCAGAGCGGCGCAAAATGGGAAGATTGGAAGCAAGCAAGGCATGACGCAATTAAGCGTCTGCCATTTCATCGTCACCGTTGGTTTGCCTCCCATTCTCCTTCCCCCGTGGCTTGGCCTTCTTCTGGTTGCCGTTACTCACGGCGGTACTACTAATGGCTCTCTTTCTCCGGCCGGCCTTTGCGCTCGCGGTCGAAGACGGGGTATCGTCTCGGTAGCCCTTTGAAAGTTCCTCAGGCAGAAACTTTCCACTGCCTACGGCTTCGCGAACAAGTGATGCGTAAAAGTCTTGGACGGCCAGTTGGCTGGCGCTCAAGTCTTGTGAGGCTCCGCCCTCGTCCGAAAAGGAGGTGTCGGCAAGCTGGTCTGGCGCCGCGAGCTTGAGACGCTCTGTTCCCAAGTGGAAGCTATTGCACGATATTCGCGAAATGTGTGCTTTTGAGTGTGATAGGTCGAGTGCGAGATGGCTCTTTAGATAGGCCAGTAGTGCCACAGTGAAGGGCTTCTCTTGGCCGCCTTTCATCAGCTTGCCACGACTGACAAACCCTGGCACGTCTGCGCCAGCAATTGTGATTTCAACGTGTTTCAGCAGCGTCGTGGTAGCAGGGAAAGCCAGTTGCACGTGCAGCTGCCGCACGACGTCCTTGATAGACTGCGTCGAGGCGCTTGACGTGAGGCGCGTGAAGTACGTCTCGAGGCTCGACGTGATGAAGGCCGACGGCAGGCGCAAGGGCGCGACATGGGCGTCGAAGGCGGTGCGCAGGTAGTTGAGGAAGGTTTCGCGTATGGGCCCCGGCATCTTGACTAATAGCAAGGGCAGTGACGTAAAACCGTCCGGTGAGGAAGTCACGCCCGGGTCGCGCAGAAGGAGCGCATTGTAGGCCTGCTTCTCGTACTCGAGGCTGACCTCGATGCCGCGCGCCCGGTCCGGAGCGAGGGCGGCCGACAGCTGCGATGCGTCCGGCTCGACTGACTGGCGATGGCGGTCAATCCACGCATCCTCGTCGCCGATGGTCTCCCACGCGCACTCGTCCAGCGGGCCCAGCTTGGCCGTGTCCTCGGCGGCAGCAAAGTCGACCTGCACGCCGCGCACATTGTCGCCCTTGAGCTGCTCCCGCAGGCGCTTCGCGTGGGTGCGCAGGCTGCGGTCGTCGAGCAGCGGCGTGTCGCCGTGGTGCAGCGGTGACAGGCGGTAGAGGGTGTAGGTGCGGTGGTAGAGTGGGTACGGGGGGATGTCCGCCATAATGAGGCTTACGGGCGCCGCGACGCGTTGAATGGACTGCAAATTAAATTACTCTCCTCCTCCTACTCATCCAGGCCGCCGTCGCGGTGTGACAGCTGTCAACGCGTGTGGGGACGCTGTTGGGCGGGCCCCAGTAGTATGACGCAGCGCGTTGCTGCTGGAGACGAGGTGCGATAGGCGTTGCGGCGGGCGGTGGGCGTGCTTGGCGGGCCACTACGGCGGGGCTAAACAGTTTGTTTCTCTGATTTTCCACTACGTTCTCGCATTTTCTACGCAACGAGCAGCCTTGCCAGATCCCAGCCAGCGCATCCTGAAATTCCTGCTGCACGCGCCTGCCACCCTCCTTCACGAACCCCAGACGAACCCGCTGCAACCAGCGCATACACTCCCTTTCACCCCCCAAAGAAAGATACCCCGCCATCACCGATAAACATGTCTGTTGTGGGCGTTGACCTGGGCACGCTCAACAGCGTCATTGCTGTTGCCCGGAATCGCGGCGTCGACGTGGTGAGTACTCAACCTGAGCGAGGCGCATACTATATGACGGAGGCGTACTGACGTGTTCCAGATCGCAAATGAAGTCTCCAACCGCGCGACTCCGTAAGCAAACCGCACCCACCACAACCACAATTTGCAACTAACACCGCCAGATCACTAGTAGGCTTCGGCCCCAAGAGCAGATACATCGGCGAGGCCGCAAAGAACCAGGAAATCTCCAACCTCAAGAACACCGTCTCGTCCTTCGTCCGCCTCGCCGGCCGCTCGCTCAAGGACCCCGATGTCCAGATCGAACAAGACTTCGTGTCGGCGCCGCTCATTGACCTCAACGGCCAGGTCGGCGCCGAGGTCTCATACCTGGGCAAGAAGGAGCAGTTCACTGCCACCCAGATCACCGCCATGTACCTCACAAAAATGAAGGCGACGGCATCAGTCGAGCTGAAGCTGCCCGTCTCAGACGTCGTCCTCAGCTGCCCCGTGTGGTACACCGATGCTCAGCGGAGAGCACTGATCGATGCCGCCGATATCGCCGGCCTCAAGTGCCTGAGACTGATCAACGACAACACCGCCGTTGCCCTCGGATACGGCATCACCAAGCTCGACCTGCCCACCGCCGAAGAGAAGCCACGACGCGTCGTTTTCGTCAACATTGGCCACAGCAACTACACTGCGACCGTCGTCGAGTTCAGGAAGGGCGAGCTGGCTGTCAAGTCGAGTGCGTGGGACCGTCACTTTGGTGGCCGCTACATCGACAAGGCCCTCGTCGAGCACTTCGCCAAGGAGTTCGGTGACAAGTACAAGATCAACATCCTCGAGAACGGCAAGGCGCGCTTCCGTCTGGCCGCTGGTGTCGAGAAGCTCAAGAAGATCCTCTCCGCAAACAACGCCGCTCCCCTCAACGTCGAGTCCATCATGAACGACGTTGATGTGCGCGGCATGCTGAAGCGCGAGGAGCTCGAGGAGCTCATCAAGCCTCTGCTCGAGCGTGCGACCGCGCCCATCGAGCAGGCGCTTGCCGAGGCGAAGCTCACGACCGCCGACATTGACGCCATCGAGATGGTCGGTGGCTGCACACGTGTGCCATCGCTGAAGGCCGCCATCCAGGACTACTTCGGCAAGCCGCTCTCCTTCACCCTCAACCAGGACGAGGCCGTTGCGCGAGGCTGTGCTTTCAGCTGCGCCATCCTCTCCCCCGTCTTCCGTGTCCGTGACTTCTCCATCCACGACATGGTCAGCTACCCAATCGAGTTCACATGGGAGAAGTCCGAAGACATCCCCGATGAGGATACTAACCTGACAGTCTTCAACAAGGGCAACGTCATGCCTTCAACAAAGATTCTCACATTCTACCGCAAACACCCCTTCGACCTCGAGGCCAAGTACGCCAAGCCAGAGCAACTACCCGGCAAGACAAACCCATGGATCGGCCGCTTCTCCGTCAAGGGCGTCAAGGAGGACCCCAAGGGCGACTTCATGATCTGCAAGCTCAAGGCCCGCCTCAACGTGCACGGAATACTCAACGTTGAGTCTGGCTACTACGTGGAGGAGACTGAAGTCGAGGAGCCGATTCCCGAACCTCCTCAGGAAGACAAGAAAGAGGGCGATGTACGTGTAAAAACCTCTCCCAATGGTCTGAGTACCGGCCAGCAGCCCGATTCCGAGCCTGCCGCGAAACGACACAAGCCCAGCACTGAATTTGTACTTGCGCGTCCTGCTTTTGCAACCATAACAGACGAGCTAACAGGTGACCCGCAGGCAATGGATGTCGACAAGGACGCGCCCAAGGAGCCACCGAAGATGCGCAAGGTCAAGAAGCAGCAAAGGAAGGGCGACCTACCACTGTCTGCCGGCACAGCCTCGCTCGATCAATCGACAAAGGACGCGCAAGCTGAGCGTGAGAACGCTATGATCATGGAAGACAAGCTCGTTGCCGACACCGAGAACGAGAAGAACAACCTCGAGAGCATGATCTACGAGCTCAAGGACAAGATTCTCGATGTCTACGCCGAGTTTGCCAGCGACGAGGAGAAGGCGAAACTCAACGCCAAGCTCGAGCAGATTGAGGTAAGTTTACCTTTTTGTTGTCATTGAACAAACCTAACAATTATGTAGGACTGGCTCTACGATGACGGCGAAGACGCCACAAAGGCACAGTACGTCTCGAAGAAGGAGGATATCCGGTCCATCGCCGGCCCCATCATCCAGAGGTACAACGACAAGATCGAGGGCGAGCGACAAGCAGTCCTCGAGAAGCAGCAAAAAGAAATGGCTGCTAAGCAAGCCGAGCTTGAACGCGCAAAGCGAGAAGCCGAGGCCAAGGCACAGGCGAATGCGCCGCCGCCAGCCGAGGAGAAGGATACTGAGATGACGGATGCCGAGACACAGAAGCCTGACAGCGTCGAGGAGGCTTCTTAGGAGGATTACCTTCAGTCATTTGGTATCTATCGTCACCACACATGAATAGACAGGGACATGAATGAATGACGGAGCAAAGTAAAAAGCATTGGAGGCGTGCGAAGGATTTCACTTTTGCTGCGATGCGAACATGGTAATGCGATTCTTACGATAGACCAGTCCATAGATGAACGAACATAAACTTTCAACAATAGTCCTTGTACCGTGAATGGTTTGTGGAACGGAATGGTTTTTCTTACTGCACCCTGATATTAGATCTGGATCTCTTCGCTTCATGAACACTACCGACGGAGATTGCACGAACGACCAATCAACGATACTGGAAGTGCCGGAGGGCGACTGACTGACCGAGAGGCAGTGATGATGTGTTTGCGATGCCACACGATGGTGAAGTACATGTATCTATGCCTACTTCTGCCATCCAGTCTACCAAGTCCTGAATCACAATTTCATTAATTCCAAGCTTGAACTCTCAGCTTGCTTCTACACGCATGCTTCTCGAAACCGCAGCAGCACAAGTCTCCTACTAGAACTACTCATTAACCATTCTGTGCGTTAAAATAGATACATTTCGGTCTTGGGGTGGGAGAGTTTCACTGTTATTACACTCATTGGCTTATTGGCCTTGCCATCTCTTTCAAGGCTTGATATAGCAACTCATGCCCAAGCAGAATGCCATTTGCGCATACAACTCCATGACACTACACACTGAGCTGTTTATTTGAGATCTGAGGATCATTTGTCCTCATGGTGCGAGGATAGTCGGGGATGGGTATTTTAATGTGAATATCAAGCAATTGCTGTTTCAGCCGGTGTGGCATGAGGGTGGGGTTGGGAGGGAGTGGCTGGGGGTGGTGGTGAGGTGTAAGTTGATGAATGGGGGAAGAAGATTTTGACATTTGGGTGAGAATAATGTAGGGACGAGTTCTCCTGTATGTATTCAAGATGGTGAGTTGGACAGCAAGTGTCTCCCGTGTGCTTGTCGTCGCTCCTTTCCAAAAGCTCTCACCTACACGCTAAGCCACTAGCGCCCTCCGAAAGACGCGTTGCTTCTTCAACCTTTCCCCCTTCATGCTTCGGATGTGTCCATCCCAAATTATTCAATGGACCGCCTCATCGCTCGAGCACTACCCACAGTGCTACTCAGCAGCTTCAGCACTCCACACGCCAGCATCCTCGTCACCGAGAGCTTCTCAAAGCAGCATGAAGTAAGGTCGTCACTGTACCACTCATGAAAGAAGTCACTAACGAGGCCCAGAAGCTCATCAATCTAACGTACCACCGTTTCAGCAACGACTACCCGAAAAGCGACTGGGACGTCCACTTCCACCATGACTGCGCTCATATCATGAATGAACGCTGCGAAGCTGAGATTGACGACTTCTTGTACGACGAGGGCGAGTACTTTACCGAGAGGTATATGCACGAGGGAAAGTTGAGGTTGTATGCGCATTTCGTGGCGAAGGGGCTAAAGAATGTGCCGCAGTGGGCTCCGGAGGTAAGTACAACGTGGGTATACGAAGATCAATGTACATGTGACTGAGGTTGAATTGCAGTCCCTGAGCATGCCCATGTTACCGCGCGAAGACCTCGGCGATTGGTTGGGCTCGAGTGCGCAGAATGCTATCAAGATCGATTCGTCGCCTAGGCCGAACAAGCGCGTCTTTCCCGACGAAATGGATCATTTCGACTATTACAGCGAGTATCTGCCTTCTCACGATTTCACAATTCAGCTACCGATGACATCGAGCACGACAACAGTCAAGGGCCCTTCTGTTGCTAAGCGTCCGCGACCATCAGTCGAATACACTTCACTACCTATGGGTGCAACTGCTCTTCAATTCCTGATAGATCACGAGTCTATGGTGTCGAAGGGACCGCCAGACGACTCCAGGCACTATAGGCGAGACTACGCCTTGTGCAACACGGCAAAGAAACGCGGCATTGCCCACGCTCTCTTGATAGACGGCGACTTCTATGGCATTGACGCGAGCCAACCGTGTGCCCACTGCGTGAAGAGGGGCGAGCAATGTCGCATCTACCACCCGGACATGCAGGTTCTACCTTGGAAAGCAGACCTTGTCGACGTGAGCAAGAGAGGCGTCGGCACCGCGTGCGCCGTGTGCCGGGTGAAAGGCTCAACTTCAAACACGGGGGCCTGTTGCCCCGTTTAGTATCAGAAAGAGAAATTGGAAGATGTGGTAACGGATATTATACGCAGTTCACTCATAGTGCGACATTGCATTGTATGTTGTCAGACTAATCCGAGATCTTTCCGAACACCGAAATGGTAGCGCGTCAGATTGAAGGGCGACCGTGATCGACGGATTGCATCTTAACCTGCCATTTACGGTAAGACAAGAGCTTGGCCCCCAGCTGACACCCCTCACACCTGTCATCTTGGCGAGAGCAAACTCTCGCGTTGCCTGCATGGGCAACAAAAATGTCTCTTCTTCTTCAAGCTCCCGCAGAAATTCGCAATGGCATTCTTGAGTATGTCCTGACTGGCCAAACCTTACGTTTCCTCGGGCTCTCGCCTGTCGATGAACGACCCGTCCTTATAAACACTTCGACCAACAAGCCATTCAACGCCTTGAAGCACACTTGCAAACAACTCTCATACGAGTTGCGCAGTTTACAACTGCAAAATAATATCATTGTCTTCCAGCAGCGTAAGGTAGAAGCCGGCACGCCCGAAGTACAGTTGAAGCTATTCTGCAAACACATTCCATCCACACAGCTCAGCCGAATTCGCGCAGTGAATTTTCGGCCCTTGGAGAGATTTTCCGATATTGATATCCTTCCAAGTGTCCGCGCTTATAGATCTGTCTTACCACCTCGCGTCGACATCAACTATATCATCTGGATGTTTCGCTTTTCGCCCTGGCCAGACGGATCAAACCCCGGTGACGCGGGACATTTCCTCGTGTTCGGCCTAGCGATACACATAGCGTTGAAGAGAAGTATCTTCGCGGAAGGGGACTTGGAGTTACGCCGCTTTGGAGACACGTGGGGGCAGATCTGGCACTTGGCTGTCTGGGTTGCGACGGAGGGGTGTCATGATATACGCGTTGCGCGTAAGGAACTTGCTGGGGTGAGGTTTTTGCCCGAAGAGGATTCGGAAACGTGGGAGACGGTTGGGGAGGAAATGGTGCGGAGGATGGGAAGCGAGAAGGAGATTTCGGCGAGTGTGGTGGAGGAGTGGGTGCAGTTGGGAAGGAGATGGGTTGAGGAGGGGATTTAGGAGGGATAGAATTGGGGCGTGGGGGTTGAGAGAAGTTGATGAGGTATATGGATGGTGCTGCAAGTTGACGACACCACAAAGGTAGCAATGTGCTAGTGTTTCATCACAGCGTCTCGTAATCGGAGTGTGCGAATTGACTTGGCAGCACATATCGCGTAACAAATATTGAAGTTAATTCTCTGATGTTCGATTGTTCAGCAACAGATGGTCTCCATCGCATTCATCTCCTACCTCAACGGTTATCACATAATATATGTTATCGATTTTCGCGGGTCACTTTGAAAGGCTAGAAGGCATTCGTGAATCTCGGCGGTTTACGATGGAACAGACACGCTATCCTCAATTTATGTTGACTTCCACCTCAGCAGCGTGAAAGAGTGCTTCGCAAAGCTAAACTTGCCCTTTCCATCCCACTCGCTTTCCTTGATCCCAACCTTTTGCTCGCCTTCAGTGTTTACCAGATTCACGTTATCTCCACCAACAGTGAAGACCTTTACGTTCTCCGCCTTCACACCCTGCAGGTCGACCTCGAAGCTCTTGTCCTCACTCACATTTGCCACAGCCAAGTTGACATACCCATCATCGCCGAGTGTTGCACTGCAGTCCAAAAACGGCGTCTCGATCGTCCCCCGAATCCAGCTCGGGTTTGTGCGCCCACCATACTCCGGCGCCCTTACACTCAGCGCAACCGTCTGGCCACGCATGTACTTGCTGAATAGCAACAACGGCCACCAGATCGTCTGCTTGATAAGCCCATCCTTTGTGGTCATGAGCGGCGAAATGACATTCACGCTCTGCGCGATGTTCGCCATGCCCATATCCTTTGCCTGACGAATGAATCCGTTTAGGAAAACAGCAACAGCCAACGCGTCGCTGAGCGTGTACTTTTCCTCCGCGCCTTGCTCGCCCGGCGCACGCACAGGATCCCATACATTCCACTCGTCAAAGCAAATCGTCGGCCGGGGCACTGTCTCGGGAACTTTGTTTTCAATGCGCGCGAGATCGATCAGTGCACTCGTCATTTGGATTGCGCGTTCTGCCGCGCGTGGCGCCGTCGCGTTGGGCAGATGCTCGTTGTCTGCCGTGTAGATGTGGATGGAATGCATATCGATCAGCGCTTTTGTTGGATCGCCACCAAGGCCATGGACGTTCCATTTCACGCACTCGTTGAGCACGTAGTAGTCCCAGGAGGAGTAGCCGGTTTCACCGCAGAGGATCAGGACGATGGAGGGGTCGAGGAGCTTGAGGGCTTTGGCCCATTGCCAGGCCTTTTTGGCGTAGTCTTCCTTGGTCATTTGTTCGACTTGCCATGGGCCCCAGCATTCGTTTCCGAGAGCCCAGTATTTGACCTGTGGAGTGTTAGTCGATGGTGAAAGAGTGTTGGCTATGAGCCAATGAGGTAGACAGAAGCCGGTGGTGCTGATCAGGATTGATGAGTCTGTGTTGTCAGGAGTGACTTACATTGTATGGCTTTTCACGACCATTTTTGCGGCGGAGGTTGGCGTAGTAGGTGGGACGATCTGAGTTGCAGTACTCCAGCCATCCAAGAGCTATGATCATGTAAGCCACACTTGCAGTTACGGCATTACCTCCACATATGTCTCACCTTCATCAAGTGTACCAGTGCCAAAGTTGAGGCACAGATACGGCTCAGTACCGACAACTTCACACCATTTCATGAACTCATCGGTTCCAAACTCGTTTGACTCGGTTCCTATCCATGCAAGCTCTGGTCTTGTGATGCAGTCAGCAATACGGTTCGCAACACTTAAGCTGCAGGCTTGAGCTCGAGTGATATGCGGCACAGTACCTGCTAGGTCTCTGATCCCGTGGGCCAACAGCATCCAACCAATGGTACGTAGCGACAAAGTTGCCACCCGGATACCTAACCACGGGAACATTCAGGTCTTTGAATGCATCAATGACATCCTTGCGGAAGCCATTCTCATCAGAGAGGGGATTGCCGGGATCGTAAATGCCTAGATCGATCTTAGCACAATGTGCATATGCAGTCGTTGGGGTTGGGATATTTTACCGCCGTAGATGCAGCGGCCCATGTGCCTAGTATTTGGGTAAGCGAGGGTGATCAAGTATTAAGTTTGGAAGCGCGCATACTCTGTGAAGCCGCCATAGATGTTGTCGTTAATTTTGGCAATGGTGTGAGAGGGGTTGATGGTAATGGAGGGCGATTCGCCGTCATCGATTCTGGTGAAGGTTGCCATGATTTGGGTGAAGCGAATTTCGTCGTTGCGCTCAGGCTGTTTCTGATATATCAACAAATACGACAACCTTTGAAGCTCCGATTAAGCAATTGTTCAAGGATGCAAGATCGTGTCAAGACTTGATGATAACGTGGGTGTTGAACTGGTACTGGTCCGTTCGAGATATCGTTGTTTCCTACCGAGGTTGAAGTGGCTTCCCTCAATTTCTCGTACAATATATCAGTTCAGAAGCAATTGCAAGTCTTCCGCAATCCCATTATCTGCAGTGACATCTGAGGTTGCAAAAAGCGTCCCGCACATGATCGGAGGCGGCGGTACCATTCCCACTTCTGTCAGACATGCTTATCTTCGATTGGTGGAATCACTAGACAAGCACTACTGCGGCGCATTTTCGGCCTCGTCCCGCCGATAGAGCTTGGCTTTACCACTTCAAGACATACAGCCGCACCCTCGACCAAGTGCCGAGTTGCAGTCATCCAGTCGAAAGAATGGGGTCGGAGGATGCGCTACCAGCAATGGGTCGCCCTAATAACGACAGGGTGTCGTGTGGCAAGGATGTCATCCTGCTGTCGGTGATGGATCGACCGAACACTTCCCATGCCTCGGAAAGACAAGGTATGTGGAGTGCACAGCGGTGGAAATTCACGCGTAGCGCGAGCATAGTCCCCGCTTTTTGGTCAAGTCTGGCACGATCTGGGGAATTGGCATGGTGCCATGGGCGCCTGCCCCAGATTCATGGTCGCCCCATGTGATGATAGACAAGGCTTCTTCCCGTTGTGCGGTAGGTATAAAGTGCGGTGTGGGTCTCTTCATCACAAATATCCAATCTTCCCAAGTTTTGCGGTTTCGACAATTTCTACTGCAAAGATGGCGCTTCCTCCTAAGTGGTACCAGGTATGTTGTACGCAACTAGTGGCCAGAGTGTACACTGACGAGAATAGTTCCTTGTAGGCCTCTTCGCCTCCCTCGGATCACTCCTCTATGGATACGATCTGGGTGTCATTGCGCAAGTTATTGCTTCGCAATCGTTCAAAACCAAGTTCAAGCCCACAACGCCCGAAGAGGGAGCAGTCGTGTCTGTTTTCACGGGTGGAGCCTTCTTCGGTGCTGGTTTTGCAGGACCCATGGGAGATAAGCTTGGTCGACGCAAGACTATCCTCGTAGGCGCACTGATTTTCTGTCTTGGAGGTGCTCTCCAAACTGGAGCTCAGGGTCTATCATACCTCTATGCTGGACGTGCGCTCGCTGGTGTCGGCGTTGGTATTCTGTGCATGATTATTCCCGTGTACCAAGGAGAATTAGCACATCCAGACATTCGTGGACGTATCACTGCGCTGCAACAATTCATGTTGGGTATCGGTGCGTTGGCTGCAGCATGGATTTCATACGGTAAGTCTTTACAGTTGGCATCCTCCAAGTAGAGAACTACTTACGAATGGCTGTGATAGGCTGTTACGTGGGATTCGCACCTACCAACGACGGTCAATGGCGCACCAGTCTTGGTATCCAGGTCATACCTGCTGTGTTCCTTGCGGCACTCATCCTCCTATTCCCTGAATCGCCTCGATGGCTCATCGACCACGGTCGAGTCGAAGAGGGACTGCGCACTCTGGCTCAATTGCACGCTCATGGCAACGAAAACGATCCATGGGTCCAAGCCGAATTCCAGCAAATTCAAGACATGATCACATTTGAGCACGAGCACGAGGCGAAATCGTACGGCGAGCTTTTCAAAGATCGATCTTGCTTCCGTCGCCTCTTTCTCGCATGCGCAATCCAGGCTTCTATCCAGATGACCGGCGTGTCTGCCATCCAGTACTACAGCGTCACCATTTACGGCAAGATGGGCATTGCAGGCGACGAGACACTGAAGTACCAGGCCATCTCATCCATCATCGCTTTGATCGCCCAATTCCTCTGTATCCTTTTCATCGACCACTTCGGTCGTCGCTGGCCACTCATCCTCGGTAACCTTGGAAACATGGTGACCTTTATCATCTCTACGATCATGCTCGCTGTCTTTCCTCCGGGCTCAAGCAACAACAAAGCTGCTGCGTGGGGCTTCATTGTCATTACCTGGGTGTACAATTTCAGCTTCAGCGCAACCTGTGGACCTCTGTCATGGATCATTCCTGCTGAAATCTTTGACACCAAGACGCGCTCAAAGGGCGTGTCAATTGCGTGCATGGTATCGTTTGCATTCAACACCATGATCGGCCAGGTGACCGGCATTGCTATGGAGAGCGTGGGATGGAAGTACTACATTCTGTTTGTCGTAAGTGTCGACCCTCGAAATTACGTGAGATGAGGCTAACTTTTCAGGTTTGCAATCTTACCAACGCCATCTTCTTCTACTGCTTCCTTCCCGAGACTGCTAAGCGTCCTCTCGAGGAGATGAACTACCTCTTCACCAACGCTCCGATGTTTGTACCAGGCATGGACAAGACCGATTGGGCACCGGCGGCGGACCTGGAGCGCAGGGTCCAGGAGGTGGCGGCCAAGCAGGGATCTATTTCGCATGCAGAAGTGAAATACTAAGCATGTGAAGTAGCGAAGTACCGTACAGTACTATCTACTCGTCGAGCTTAGGATCTAAACCCGGTATTCACTCGGGTATTTTAGTGAAGAATCAATAAGAAACAGCTGCCAGCGGCGGGCGGTCCTTTTCTTGTTACTAGAACTATCCCCTTACTTCTTACCATTTTCGAATGAAGGTCGTACAAATGTGATCCTAAGCGCCGAATGAGAGCATCTTCAATGGCCGTCCACACATGAATTTAATTAAATTCCATGATGATCCATTACCGGCATCATGTTGAGTGCCTGCCACTATTTTGTAGTGGTTCCATACAATCTGTGTACATATACGCCGTTTTTCGATATGTCGTTGGTGATAGGTTAGAGTGATCAGTGGATCAGCCGCGGCAGGATCACTTCGATGACGCAGGGGGCTTGGCGTTTTTCACAGCCGCTTGGGGAATCGATTAGTTAGCACTTTCCTGAACTTCAGAACTTGCATCTTCTTCCTATGTAAGAGGTGACCATGTGAGGAGAGGCATCATTCTATTGTAGATGAAAGCAGACTTTCGTGTTGGAGTCGGGCGCATAATGCCTCACACAAACCGGGCGCTAAGGCGGCAACAAGACCTTTCCAAGGTTGTGGCACCAGCGCCGAAAGCTTCGCTGTCACACTGCAGCCATCACCCCATACAACCATGATGTTTATGACTTTCGGAACCAGTATCCCGTGCATTGCATAGACGAGCTGCTGCTAGCTAATTCGCGACAGTCAGCTACATATCCTTCCCTAATGCAGCAGGTGACGATAAGCCAAGACAAGTCTTACTTCATCAGGCAGCTCTCATCTCGTGTTTCCCCATCTTTCAACGGCGTTTTGCCATCGCTACGTAGCATGGGTAAATGAACCTTGGAGACATAGCGTTGGTGCTCCGCGCAACGGATGCAGGTACAAATATATTACTTTCCGAGTATGCTCATTGCCTCTTTCCCTCACCCGCTGTCATTGTTTGTCGTTACCTCCTCCCACTGGAGCTCCTTACACCACGTCAAGGCGCGACAACTTGACCACAATGGTCGGTCCAAACGCGCCGAAAGCCTCGATGGCCATTCTGGCCAGCACGCTAATCAATGTGGCCTCATGCATTCCCGCGGTGGTGAAGAGGCAATCGGACCCTTTCGCTCCCATAGACCCTCAAAATTGGGTCAATCCAGACAATATGACATGGTCGGACTTCGTGTCCCCGCCTAGCACGGACTGGAGCGATCCAGCACGTAGAGGCAGGGATCGTAACTTCAAGATTGCCATGGTTACTGTGGATTACCCTGATTCGCCTTTTGTCGTCACGCTGCCGGCGCAATCGGACATCTTTGGCAACCCCCAGCCTCTGGCGTCCGGTTTGAAGAGAGAGGACGTACCCAAGTTTTACTTGGACCTACTCAACACCCCCGGCGACCTGAATCAAGGTCATACGCTGCATGAATGTGTGCTACTGCTGAGTCCAATTTCAAGTAGCAATAAATGCTGACATCAACAGACTGGATGGGAGACAGTTTTGGCAAATATGGTGTGGATTTGACCGTCTTTGGACCATATCGTATGCCGTCACTGAGCTATCAGTATGGCGTAGATGATGAGCAAGGAGGCTTCAACGAAGGGGCTTGCCCAGAAGGACCACCATGCTCGGTGGATCTTCGAACAGATGCCCTTGGCGCGTGGCGTCGCGACGTAGGCAACGAAACCGCAGACTCGTATGAGTTAGCTTTCATCCTTTCAGCTGGTCAAGACGAATCTTCGACGTGGCAAGAGTTTGGGGAGATGAAATTTGCAAGCAGAGATGAAGTTCCAGAAGAGTTCGGCCCTCCCAGCAACAGTTCACTTCCTAACTGGGCGGATACACGTTATGTTGAATGGACGTCATGGGCTGCGGCGTCGACGATATGGCCGAATGCCGGCGGCGGTTCCTCGACTCAGGTAAACCCCAGACTTTCCCGACCCTCGCTTTCGACAGCTAACAAATCCAAAGGGAGAGTCGTCAGGAATGGCAACATTTGCACACGAGCTATCGCATCTATTGGGTATGAAGATCCTGCTTTAAGTCAAACGATAATTGCTAAAGCATTACAAGGCATTGGTGATAATTACAACAATCCCTACAGCATTCCACCTCGCCGGGCTTACACCGGTCCATTCAGTATGCTTGACCGTGGCTCATTCAATGGTCCCGGAGGGCCTCACACCCGCTGGCAGATCCCGCCGGTGCAGGGTGCGTCCATGGGCTCTCTCCATACCATGCGCGATAAGCATCAGATTGGCTTGATCGACAATACACCCGTTCTTCAAATCTCCCGGTCCGGACTAGCAACTTCGGGACTTGTCATTGCTGAGTTGACAGCACGTTCAGTGGACCCCGCAGGCGGCCTGATGGGGTTCAACATTAGTTTCGGCGCTGGAGGTGATCTACAACCGCGCTGCAACATATCCCTCGATGCTCTTTGCGACGGTGGAAACTACAACAATTACAACTTGGAAGTCGTGGATCGCATGGGCGCCGATTCGTTCTGTCCTGATTCTGGAGTTATGATTACGAAGGTAGGCGAAGTTGATTTGCGGCCTCAGTTTCGACCCGTGTTGACACCTATCACAGACCAAGAACAGCGATCGCTCCCAACCATTTCAATGGTAAGTGGTCGAAAGACGAACTTGTCGAGAGGCATATACTAACCATTCAGGGTGATTGACGCCAACCCACAAGACACGCATGTAGTAGACTTCTACTACCCCAATGGAACAGCACGTTATTGGTCTATTGGGGACTACAGACAGCTTGTGGATGCTCTCTTCCATGCCGGCACGAACAGTGGCAGTGAGTACGAGTATGTGGACCGTTCTAATGGTCTTCACTTCTATGTACTCGATACGAAGCGTGATGGAGGCGTGCTCAAATACACTGTCGGTGCGCGATCAACATCGACAAACACTACTTCATCGGCTACCCACGGTCTTGAATTGAGCGAAGGCAAAGTCGATGGCTCTTACTGCACATTCGACCTCAAGAACACTGGCACAGCGCCCAAAAATAGTACCAGCTCCCACCCACAGGATCTGTCCGCTTATCTTGGGTCCGACATCTACCGTCTTTCGGCAGAAATCGATAGCGAAAGCTGGAAGGTGGGTGTTTTGAACGCTCTTGCGCACGCCAAATTCGGCGAGAGCACGTCGGTGTCGCTGCCGTTTGGGGCGGTGACGAATGGCACTTCCTATGGTACCAGTGGAGCTACCATTACACTTACCGTAACGAGCGAGAGTGATCCTAAGGTGAAGGGTACGGCGACTTGCAAAATTTAGAGATGAGCAAACTGTACAAGTAAATATTTCACCACAACTGACAAGTATTACTTGGTCGACGCTGCACATTCTGATTCTTCACAACCTCAACAGCTCTTTCTACAAACTCTCACGTGAAATGAAATAGGTTAAATGTAGGCCGAATATATTCGGCCGTGTACTTTTTTGCTATTCGGCCGGGTCTCCCGTGACGTGGAGCCTGAAGAAGCCACAACATAATCTTGGGTTTGTAGGCTGGCTATGTTCGCCTACTCCTAAAAAGTTTAATTTGTAGTTACTTAATGGTGTTCAATAAACTATTAGTATTATGCTGCGCTCATAGAAAGGCGCGAAGCCCTCTAGGAGCTGATAATAGCAGACAGCCGACCGAACAGCAGAAGGGCGCGGCCGAAAATATTTCGCCAAAATATAATCGGCCGCACCCTTTCGCTATTCGGCCAGGTGCTATTGCTTAGCAGTTCCTGGAGGTCTTCGCATCTATTCATAAGCGCAACATAACAGTAACAGATACTTGAGAGCCTCCAGGCAACTGTAATACTTTGTTGTTAGAGGTATGTGAATATGTTCAGCCTGTATTACATGATGTATGTAGTGACTCTCTCAAGCACTACTATTTAGGACTGAAGTCGTCTTGCAACTATGAACCGGGCAAAGTATATTATGACGTAGTGCCTGTTTTCGTGAACGCAGTAAAGCGATACTGATGAGTTTGCTCCACTAGAAGTCCCAAGACCTTGCTTTTTGATACCGGCGTACCACCAGTGATTGTCTGGATCCTCATGTCCAAAACATCGCTTCTTGAACTTCTCAAAGTATTTGTCGTATCGTTTCCGATCATGACTGAGAAGATACACCAGGACCTCTTCTCTGGTACAGCAATCCCCCAGAGCGTGTCTACCTTTCGGAGGCCTTCACTGGGGTCCACAATAATTTCCTCGTCATGTTCTTGTCCCTCTTCCTCTTGGACCTCTCTCCCCTTCTCCAATGTTTCCAATCTGGGGTATGACGGGCGCAGAGGATGCATCTTGGGGGTGGAGGACGTCCTCAGCTTCATCATCATTCCAGATGAGCGAATCGAAGAACAGGTTATCGAGTGCGGACATAGCGTTGGGGTCAGGCAGGAAAGGTTCAGAGTAGGCAGGATGCAGATTTTCAGCTGTAAGATTCAGAATTAGCAAAGAATAGGGAGAAAAGGAAGGAGTACACATGCCTTGGAGTGAGGATGCTGCTTCTTGAAGCTGATGGATTTCAGAATGCGCTGGTCTAAAGCAAAATTGTTAGATTCCGTAAGCTCAGAGGAACGCGGTCAGGACAATACCGCTTCACGAATCCGTCGCGCTCTTGGGCAGCAGCTTGTCGCTTGCGCTTCCGGCTTGCGCGGCTACGCTTCTTGTTCTACTCTTTCCGCGCAGCATCGCGAGCGGCTTTCGCAATATCTGTGACTACAGATTGTTAGCTGAGGCTGTGAAGAGGTGAGCGAATAACTTAAGCGGCTAAATTGACAAACTCTTATTAGCATAGTAGCAGAGTTCTTTGCGCAAGCAAAGTTGAGAGAGCTAAGAAGAGATGAAGATGGGTCTGGAGAAGTGAGTGCGGAAGGATATGGGGAATGCGAGGAAGAGTAACTCTCTTCTTCGAACCGAATAGCAAAAGCACGCGGCCGAATATATTTAGCCATGAAATATTAGCTTGTCCTTACTGTTTACAATAGAATTTGTTTGAAGTGCGTGTAATCACAATGCATGAATGAGCCAAAATTCATACAGAGCGTCATGACATGTTTTGTGACAACAGTGGTGTTGAATCTATCGACGGCGCGAGGATTGGTCAAAGTGCACGGGCCGCGCTAGAACCGGAAGCTGCACTTTGTGGGGAAGACGCGCTTGGCTTAGCTGCATCGACGCGTCTTCTCCGTTCGTGCAACTTTATCGCAACAGCTTGCTCATCATCGACATGTCTTAGAAATGCCATGACATCTGCTGCAGCTCCCGGATCTATCGCTGGCCGCCAGCTGCCGACGCGAGTCAGCAATGCGTGTGATAGGTACATCCCGCCACGCAAACCTTTAGTGCTTTTCTCTGATACTTAATGGCTAGGTGCAAGAGGAATAAGAGTCGATGTGATCCATACCGACCGGTGAGTTCATCATTTCCCCTCTGGAGCCACCTGCGGTCTCCTCTTGTGAATATGCCAACTAATTGTACAAGTACGTCCATCGATAAGCTTCTTTAATGCTCAATTGATGTGTTCATACATGAAATGATGTTGAGCACTTTCTTTCGAGATTTGTAGGCTGATCTCGTACTTCCAAAAGATGCTCGCTTTGCGTTCGCGCGAACGTAGAATGCTCGAACGCTGCAAGCGAGTTTCAACCACGCCCGGCGAAGAGGAAACGTACCAACGATTCGTCTCGTGATGCCAACGAACGTTCTGCGTCGCAAGATTCTGGGGCAAGACAGTCCCACAGTGGAGTTGGTCTCTCTATGTCGCATAATGTCACTCAACTGGCCCAAACCCTTATTGCTCCGGAGGTGGGTGAGACTACGCAAGCAAGGGCCGATATTGAAGCAAGACCCACCGAAGAACCCCTGCGGAGCGAAGAAAGTCGACGACCTAGTGTAGCAGAAGGTCAGGTTGACTCTGCAATGGGCATTGCTCAAAGGGTAAATATGCCTCTGGCCATTTTTACAAGACGTCACTGACCAGCACGACTTGACCTAGATCTATCAGCTAAGCGGACAAGGGACGCCAGTACTTCGAAGAACAACATCCGCAATTCCAGGTGGTGACATATATAGCAGACAGGCTGCGACACGCGCGGAGCGCAGTCAAAGACGGCCTATAGCGGCAATCATCGGATATGCATTTCCTGAAGCGGATACGATGCGCTTACTTCTCGAAGAGTATTTCGATTCTGTGCATTGGTTCTCTTTGGTCATTTACGAGCCCAGATTCCGTCCGAAGTTCGAGTCTATCACGGATGGTTCGGCGTATCCTGCGCAGAAGTCCTTTTTACTCCTTGTATCCGTGGTGCTCGGATTAGGGGCCTGGTACAGATCGCGCCGTTTCTCCAACAATCACGAAGACTGGGCATCCTCCCTCGTGCAAGGTGCTGGATCACAACTCACAGAGCTAATGGATCAAGCATCAATTGCATCGGTCCAAGCTTGTATCCTTCTCGGTTCTTACTATGTATATCATGGTAAACCAAACCTATCCTTCTCCCTACTGGGCGCGACCATTAGGACAGCACAAGCAATTGGTCTTCATCGTCAACCACTGCGCGGCGATTCAGACAGCGTTGAGGAAAGGAAACGCGTATGGTGGACGATATACACATGGGATAGGTAAGTTAGCCAATTTTCTGGAGACATTGACTGCCACTGACTTGTGCAGATTCGCTAGTGTCACTTATGGACGCCCACTGGGCATCAACGACAGAGACTGCAATGTTGCCCAGCCGGCAGACTCACACGAGTCTCCATTCTTCGGTGTGAATGGTGCCAGGGATGATTCGGCCCCCATCCTTTATTCGTCCTATCAACGCGAACTGAATAAGCTGTATCTAACGGCTTCGTCTGTCATTGAGACTATCTTTGGGATGCGAGCTATGGGACACGGTGATCACACAGCAGGCCATCAATATCTAGCAAAGGTGATGGATGCTACCGATAGGCTATGGGCATGGCGTCGAAGATTGCCTCCCCATCTGCTTCTCGATCTCAACTCTGACTGCGAAGCCAATACTCTGAGAAGCTCGAAGGTGCACCGACTGCAAGCACTTGCACTCCAACTTACTTTCGACAACCTTCTCATCATTTTCCACCGGCCGTCCTTAGCCTATCAGGTTGAACAGCTCATCCGGAACCAACCGGATCATGGTCAGAATTCGACACCTTCACCATCAAGCGTGCACCATACGACTACCTCAGTATCGCCCCTTTTCACGACAAGTGGGCAAAGTCCATTATCTGTATCCCAAGCCTCGAGCACCGAGCAATGGTGGGAAGCAGCACTTCGCACGTCGAAAGTGACACAATTGCCACAGCTTGCGCAGTTGGCCACCGATAGCCACCTCGTAGCGTTCTTGGCCATCAATTTATTCAATTCGGCAATTGTCATGGCAGTGCTAGCCTTGTCCGATCCGCTCTCCGACCGAGCGCAAGAAGTCAAGAGAAGTATTACCCGCATCTTCAGGTTGCAAGAGTTGCTAGGGAAGAAGACTGAGTTGTCTATGCAGAGCAATGTTGTTCTAAAAGATGTCATACACATGTTGTTGCAGCGCGAGGCCGATGCAATGCTGGCTCCAATCAACGATAGCAATCCGCCAATATCGACTGATGGCGAGACAGCCCAAATGTCATCAGAGGTGCCGCTACTCTCCGTCGAGGAAACTCTTCGACTTCCTATCGATGCCAGTCAGCGCCATCAGCAGGCACACCACACTACCAGTAAAGCCTTGCGCTTGAACGAGAGTCTTGCTTCCGTACAACGAGGTTAGATTATCCCACGAATACATACAGCTTGTATTAATGCTAATTCTAAAATTTAGTATTTCCCTTCACAGCTGAAGCATCAAGTGAACTCCCGATGCATACTGGGGATCATGACCACGACAGCGTTCAAACTCAGCCCTTTGATGTTGGCAACGGAGCACTGTCCGAAGCAACTTTCCAAGGCATTACTGGCGACGTTGATTTCGGCTGGAGCGATGACGCCAACGTGGACATAACAGGTAATGGTCTGTACTGGTTCTGGGACACAGCCTGGGGCGATGGACGTTCATGATACCTGGTTCTATGTTTTGATGCCAAAACATCTAAAGCCTAGCGACTTGTCCTTGTTGAGCTATTTCATCCGCAATTTGGTCCACCCCTGGCCCGAGGATGATGGTCTTAATCCCTGTTTTGGCTGCCACATTGACAAACGCTTTTTCAGCATCCTCGAATCGATATTCATGGGTGATGAGATCTTCCAAGCATATTCGTCTCGAGTTTAGCAGTTCAATAGCAAGCTTGTAGTCGCCTGGTCCGTATCGGAAACTGCCTTTCAGTGTAGCTTCCTTGTCGCAAATTTGGCCAATTGGGAAAGAGATCTTTGGAGCACCGAGACCAGCCTGGACAAATGTTCCGCCACGCTTCAGAACAGCAACACCGCATTCGATGCATGGTTCTGCTCCCGTGGCATCAATAACAACATCTGCCCCTTCTGCAATGTCGGCAATGCCCAAAATCTCTTTTGCGTTGCTTTCTGGTGACTTGGCGATCATCTTATATGTGTGGCTGGCGCTAAAGCTCGTCGCAAACCCCAGCCGGGAGTCCACAACGTCTGCGACAACTACTTTGGCTGCACCGAATGCCCGTGCCACGGCACAACACAATAGCCCGATCGGTCCTGCGCCGAATACTGCTACTGTACGGCCCTGAAGATTGCCGGCAAGCCCGCAACAGTGTACAGCGATGCTCAAGGGTTCGACCAGTGCTCCTTCGCGGAATGAGATGTGCGGTGGAAGCTTGAAGCAGTTTTCTTCGGGCAGGCAGTAGAAAGTCGAGAGCGTACCGTCGTATAGAGGCGTCGCGGCGAACTGCATCGATTCGCATAGGTTGTACCGACCGCTTCGGCAGGTCTCGCAGGTGTTACAGCCCACACCAGGCTCGAGGGCAACACGATCGCCAACCCGAAGGCTCTTCACATCTTCACCGCATGCTTCGACGATACCCGCGGATTCATGACCAAGGACGATCGGGCCTTCGACGACGTATTTCCCGATGCGGCCATGTTGCCAGTAATGAATCTGTTCGGTTTTACTTGTTAGCGACATGCTCGAGAAGGACCAGCTGTTACATACATCTGACCCACAGAGTCCCGTCGTTATCACTCTAACTAGGACATCCCTCGATGTTCGCAGCTGGGGTACAGGCCGAATCTCGAATGAGAATTGCCTCGATGGACTCAGCACAAAAGACTCGTTGACATGTTCTCTATTGAGAGAGGTTTTGGATTGTGTGCTTGGCACCCGAATCGGTACTGCTTCGACTTGCATTGTGACAGACATGGCTAGAATTGATAATCGCCTCGGTGGAAGTTTGTGTGCTCTTCTACATCTTGATTCACGGTCTATATGAGCATTTGTGGGTAGCCGTGAACGAGTGGAGGAGCCGCAGGGTGCTGTTGTGGTCGTGATCGGTTCCGGAGGGTCCTGCTTCGGTGGTGAATCGGTTCCGGCGGCTCGTTGATGTCTTGCATCCTATTGGATGACAAAACCGTTCTACCCGCTGCAAGTACGGTTCCGGTCCATTAGTGTCTACAACTCCGCACAGTGGCGCACTTCCGGCGGCCTGCTCGCGCTCGCACTCGCATTTTCCTCGCACCATGATTTAGCCTGCTTAGAGGCGTTGCAGTCAACCCCGAGGCCGCCGCGGAGCAGCGCCGGCAATCTCTTCGGCTAGTGCCATTACCCCGTAGGCTCATTTTGCCAAGCGCGATCGGAACCGTGAAGCATCAGAGTCTGGATCGCATCATGGGATGAAGTCTTCTCCATGGGGATGAATCTGGGGTAGATAAAGCCTGTATATCCCCAGGTTACATCCACACAACCACCAGCGCATCATCGCAGTCTCTGATACAACAATCATCAGCAACATTTTGTCTATCATGGCTTCCCGATCCAACTCAGTTGCGGTGCAGAATGCAAACATCAGGCAGCGAGCCGACCAAGTCGCAGCTCAAGTCGAGGCAGAGTCAACATGGATTGAGAAGAAGTTGAAGCCCAGCAAGATCGCCGCGCGCTACCCCATCAAGGGAGCGGCACTTCTCTACGCAACGTGCGGTTTCGGCTCCTTGGGCGATGCTCTCTTTGGTTACAATTCTGGTAAGTCGAGCCAGTTCATGCATTGCGGTATTGTTAACAATTGCAGGTATCATGTCTGGGCTTCTTGTGAATCCAGTCTTCGTGAAGCGATTCTTCAGCGACTATGGCGGCGCAAACGGCAGCACCGCGGCCGTGAGCCCTACAATCACCGGTATTTCTGTCGCCTGCTTGCAGGCTTCAGCAGCTGTTGGAGCGCTCATTGCTGGAAGACTTGGCGACATCATTGGACGAAAGCGCACTGTTCGACTCGGAGGCTTGATCTACTTCTTCAGCGCCTTCATTCAGATCTTTGCCCCTGGTTTCGCAACCTTTGTTGCTGGTCGTACCATCCAGGGTCTCGGCGTTGGTTTCCTCTCCATGACAGTGCCTGTCATCCAGACTGAGATTGCGGCGCCACACGCCAGAGGTCTTATGGTCGGTATCGAGTACACTTGTCTGATTGCTGGTTACATGCTGTCTTGCTGGGTCGACTACGGCTTTCACTTCATGCTACCAGATGCCATGTCCTGGCAAGGCCCATTCATCATCCAGATCTTGCTCTCCTTCCTCCTCGTCACCATGTCATTCTTCCTCCCGGAGACGCCTCGATGGCTTGCGATGAATGGTTTTATGAAAGAATCACTCCAGACTGTTGCAGATCTCCATTCGAACGGCGACACCAGTGCAGAACATGTGCAACAAGTCTTCCTCGAGATCCAGGAGGCAGTCGTATACGAAGCTTCTCTTGAGAAGTCGAGCTGGAAGGTAAGATACTATTGGGTCCTCGCCCACACTACGCATCACTGACTTGATCCTAGGAGATGTTTACTCGCTATCGCAAGCGCACCATCGTCGGCATTACCGTACAGATGTTCGCACAGCTTAACGGTATCAACATCATCTCATTTTACCTCCCGAGTACGCTTTCCTCCGCCGGCTTCGATGAGAAGAAATCGCTCCTCTATACTGCTGCCAACGCCATTCCATACACCGCCGCGACTGTTGTAACCTGGTGGCTCGCCGACCGCTGGGGCCGCAAGCCACTCTTGCTCCTCGGAGGTGTCGCGATGGCTATACTTCTCGGCATCGTGTGCGCCTTTACTGAGGCTGACATGGCCATCACCACACGCGCGAACGGTCAATACGCATTCATCATGCTTTACAACATTGTCTACGGCTTTACTTGGGGCCCGATGCCGTGGCTACTTCCCGCTGAGAATTTTCCTCTCCGTGGCCGCAGTAAGGGTATGGCGCTCGCCACCACCTCGAATTGGATTGTGAGTACTTTTGAAGCTTACCCAATATATACCGACTAACGAGACATAGTTCAACTTCATCATCGGTATGGTCTTTCCCGATGCCTTTGCTGGAATCGGCGGCTACTTCTACCTTGTCATCGCGGGCTTCTGTCTTTTCTCCGCCGGACTCAGCCACTTCTACTATGTCGAGACGGCAGGACACAGCCTCGAGGAGATTGCCGTGGCCTTTGGTGACAAGGCTTTTGCCGACAGTGATGAAGAAGTCATGGAGAGTGCGACTGTTGGAACCGAAAAGGCACACTTCAATGCTTAAGAAAGCTCCACCCAGCATGAAGGTCAATGTAAGAGAAAGGCGGACAGGAAGGTGTATATACGAATGCGGGAAGAGTCTTTGACGAGTCATGTGAGAATGTACATACGAACGCTCATTACTTTGTATATAAGTACGATCTTTTCGGAAACAAGAATCCATTATGCAAGATAATTTGGACGATCCCTATACCATCAAAAAGCCGAAGAATATCCTGTGAGGTCCTTCGTTAGAGTGAAAGCATGTTGTTGGTGCAAATTGTGGCTAGCCACCAAAGACTGGAGACGACAAAGACACTCAGCTCAGTACTGATCGAAATGATGGCCGGGAGGTATTTGATTATGCTGTGATGGTTTAGATTAACCCTAGTATCGAGCAAAAGAGCATGTGCGCATAGTGCTGACTACTGCACCTTGGCAGGTCCGGTGGAATAAAAGATCAGCCCCATCCGCAACTTTCCATTGTTTACGGATCGTGACTAGATACAAACGCTGCCGAAGGAGAGAAGAGATTCGCCTCCCAGTAGTCTCCAGGTCTCCAATGTGTATAAAAGTGGTACTGTAGATGTGAAAACTCGTGAGGGCATCAAGGAGTGTCCCATCTGGTACATCACTGTGCATAAATTCTGAACGGCCACGTAGGCATCATAATTCCCTTCCATCGTCGAGACAGCTTCACAGTACTCATATATGACAAACCATACGCCTCCTATGTGTGTTGTTCACGTTCGCGAATGAGTCGATCCCAATACTTTTGCGCCTTAGCGTTTTCTTGATCGTTTGCTTCCATGTTCGCCCGCAGCCGATTCTGTCCGATGTATGCAACCCCGCATTTCGGCTGTGTCACGCAAAATTTGCTTCGGAAAATTATCGGCGTACAAATGCAGGGCATTCCAGTCATTCTCTTCCAAATCCCCGTCACCTAAAGTTTTTGTCTGTATATAAATTGATTAAATTTGAACTTTGCCATCATTCAACTCCGTGGCCGGTTGGCGCAATGGTAGCGCGCAGCCCTCCTACTGCTGACGCATTAGAGAACAGGCTGAGGCTGTGGGTTCGAGTCCCACATCGGTCGCTTTTTGCTCTTATCGCGTTCTTTTTGTTTTCATGCTGGTTGGTTGTCGATATCCACTCCTTGGTGCAGCCGCCAGTGTTGGTAAATTTTCGTGGCCGCTGGTCCGAGCTTCCACGCGCGAAAACCTTAATGCGACCCAACCAGCAGAAATATGACATTTCGAACAGCTAGGTATTCTTTTTCTGCATTGTCTGGGGATGCCAGCTCAATATGGTTGCGCGAGTTTCGTTCGATTTTTGCACGGATGGCAAACGCAGTACATTCAAACTTTGACATTGACTAGCTACGCGACATACAGCGCTAAGACGACAACAAAAGTCTACCGTTTGCAGGGCTTGAGACATATAGGTTTGAGCTTCAAGCCCGTTGACATACCCTCCAACTACGCTATCGACCCAAATTCTTTCGAAGACGGAACACAACATGACCGGCGTCCTATTCATGATCGAATATGTTCGCGGCTGGCGACGGAAGCGGCGCAGTAGGGTTCAACAAGTTCCAGATGATGTTGGAACTGCAGTTATTGAGAGGACTATGGATAAGAATGACAGCTGGCCATGCACTCCTTTCATGCCGAACGAACCTGCTGACGGCGAACCGCCCTTCGTCTTGTGCAACTGCAAGGGAGACTGGATGGGCGACGGTATTTGCGAGCACACGCCATACGCGGATGCCATTTAGTTGCCGATTGTACTGATCGCGTCACCAGGAAATCTACTGTTTGAAGAGACTGTAGACGCATGAGATTGCTTGCAGCGTTGGACATCAGCAAACAGTACTACACATCTACAGAGAGATTATAGATTGATTGATCGCAACGTAAATGCTTTCCTTCCTTTCCATTTATCAAGAGCATTCTGTCCTTGAATCATCGTCCATCAAGTTACTACTCTGCATTACCCCCGTAACTTCACCTCCGTCATGGACTTCCTTTACATCGCCATCGCTGTTCTGATCCTTACCATCCTATTCGCACTCGTGGCGTTTACATCCTACGCTGACGGGGTGTCCCACAACGGCAACAACAGCCTTGACTACGATCGCGATGGGCGATACGATCCGGACTACTGAAATGCAGGAAATGACACGAATGTGGAAACTCGTTTTCATCGTAAGTGACACGCAAAAAACAAGCTAGAATGCCAGACTGAGATAGTGTTTGGAGCCAGCTTCGCATACCATAGATGCCTTGTCGTCCATCACGTCCTTGCTCTAATAACACCTGGCCAAAGTTCATAAAATATCCTTCTTCCCATTCCACTCTCTTAATCTCTCATCTCCTTTCATTCTCTCATTGCATGCTACTCACCACAACATGGACGAACCTCCTCCCAGACAACCCCTGAACCTCACCTGGGAGAACTACAAGTTCCTCTGGGTCATGCTCATCATCGTCCTAGGATTTATACTCATCTACATCGCTCACAAACTCTTTGAGTGTGTCCGAGATCGACGCTGGCGGCGTGCTGACCCACCCGATCATCGGAACGATGCTGGACAGCAGCAAGATATCGAACTGCAACGGCCTCATCATCCTTACTTGAGACCAGTTAGCGCGGCAAGTGTGGCGCCTAAGTATGAAGAGCATGGGAGTGATGTTGCGCTACATGAGGATGCGAAGCTGGAGATACGTGACAATAGGTATTATCTTGCGCGAAGGCAGGAAGGGGATATGAGACCGCCGGCATACAGCGCTATACCATGAACGGGACCGGACAGTGTGTGATACGCCCATACGATTCGCGTGTGGGAACGGAAGCAGGCCTTCAAAAATCGCCGTATAATACGCACGTAGGCTGTGTTTCTTAGACGGCATGGTGAGCTGTGACATTCGCATAGCCGGCATGTCAAAGAAATGCATGATATATTTCTCCTTCTCTTGATTGCTACACTTACTCTCGCCACTATCCTTGTACAGATTCTGGCTTGTAAAAACACTGAGGTACAAACGCGAACATGAACGACGCCAACCTCATCCTCCTCTTGGCTGGCTTATTCCTCGCCATACCTTTGGTGTATTACCTAGTCATTTTGTATGTAGGCGAACCATATCGGCCACCCCGATGAGTGAAGAAGCCAGACTGAATGGATTCAAGGCCTCTTGTGGTAGCCGGACGACGAGCACTAAAGGATATTGTGATAGCCTAAGAATCGGTAGATCCAACGCAAGTTTGATATAAGGAGATCATCGACCAAGCCTCACTCTAGTCGCCAAAAGGCATCGCCATGTTCATTCTGTGAATTCTTTTGCTGTGTTGTATATGTATCGCGCGGTGAAGTACCTCATGTGAAGTGCACACCAAAACTTCCCCAGCTCCGCCAAACTCACCCACTGATCGATTCTTCCTCAAAATCACCGCGCATATACCTCCATCGCTACTGCATTCGTTCGTGCCTCCTGTCAGTACTAGCGCCAACCCACTTCCCGTTCCGCAAGGCGACGCACACTTCAAGAATCAACTTTCCTACGATGGGCATCCGAACCCTGAAAGTACAAGACTGGATTCGCCGCCAGAAGCTCAAGTACCTGTCTCACGCCGGAGGTCCGCGCACTCCCGATAGAGACACGAACCTGTACTATGATTGGAGAAGGCTGAGGCTCAAGCCGCAGCAGGATCACCGCAACATCCATCCAGGCACACAGTGTTGGGAGTGATGGGTCATGATCTTGAGGGCTCGCGGGATTTATGTGAGTAATTATAAGTGGGATATTCCAGAGTTGAAGATATTAACCAGATGTTGCAGTAAATAAAGCAAATTGTGCTGCGTTCAAGAATTTTGGTTGTACGAGGATGCAAAGAATTAGAAAGAATTTTCCATTCTTTGCGGCCCAGATTGTGCAACTTGCAATTATGCTTGCGATAGATCCACAAACACAGTCTAGACCAACTCATCACGCATGCATCACCCTTCGCAATCTATGTCAAAACCGTGCCAAGTCACACTCAAACGCCAATAATACGCCCCAAATCCTCCCATGATACATTTTCAGACTTTAACTTCTTTACCCTTCTCGCCTCATCACATCTACGCATCATGGATCGCCCAACCCCGTCACTATCCAGCCTCGTCGCCCTAACGACCGCAGTACTCATAATCGTGCTCGTATTCCTCCTCGTCATAGCTGGTCTAGCAGGTATTCACGTCCTCCAAACCCAAGCACGACCCTCGCCCAATAACGACATCGAAAACCGCCAGCAACATGCAGCCACTGATCATACACGCTCAAATAGCGACAGCGAAGAAAGAAGAGAAATACAAAGACCCCAAGCTCCAACACCATGTACGGGTATGCGGTACGAGGACATGTGCAGCACCTGCACAACAAGTACGAATCGATCCAGCAACCCTTTGCACAGCGGTGCGTCGAGTTCGGTGTATAGTGTCCCGACACCGATGCCGACGCCGTCTCTTACGCGACCAGTTCCGGCAAAGGCTCGGGTGGGAGAGGTAAGGCTAGTGGGGTATCCTGATTCTTCTGAAGAGGGGTTGGATGCGGGGACGGCGATGTGGGGATATGGACGTGGGTCGAAGGGGATGGTGAATGGGCATGAATGGGAAAGGAGGGAGGACGGGAATCGTAGGTGATTGCTTTACAGTGTTTATTGGAGGTCAAGTCGCGTACTTGGTGTTCAGAATGTGTATGTGACAGAGTGGTCATGTGACCAATATTTCCAAGGTCTGTTGTATTGATTTGTGAATGCTTGCTTTCACACCAGCGATAAAGTACATCTCGATGGTCGATGTACATGTCAGGTCATAGAATTCACCTGTTTTCTGTTTGTCTGATGCAGATACTTCGTACAAGCTCTTTCGGTTTGGTCGCCTCGCTGGTATTCGCAGCTCCGAGAGTGCAGGTTTGCGACGCACCATGCACCAACGAAGAACAGTACTGTTCGAACCAAGGTGAAAAAAAGTGTCCCAATTCACATCAGGTCATGTTACTCATCCTCCGCAAACCAAAGCCGTTTGTTCCCATCGCCAAACAACGTCCACCTCATATCCAATAAATGCGCCTGCGATTGCAGCGCCAACTCACTACTTCAGCAAACGCCTGATTCGCATACATTTCAGCAACGTACGTCTTGTCTCGATCTGTCTCAAGCGAGCCATCAGCATCGGATCTCGTCTCTTCGAAGCAAGTCAAGCAAATCGATCCCACCAAGTTTAATAGCCAATCAAGCCGGAGTTACTATGACGGTCAAGAAACGCCACATTATTGCCGGCGCAGTGTTGTTGATGGTTGCGTTAAAAGTCAAGGAGAAGGTTAGGCCAGAGGACAAGGGTGAGGAAGTCGTTGAGCGGAAGAAGAGTACGAAGACTACGACGACAACGAGGGGGAGGAAGTGAAGCGGCGTGTAGAATGAGAACGGAGGAATTGTGCGTGGTGAAAATGAGAATGATAAGACCTGGCCAGTAATGACGATTCCGGGCTGGGCTGGGCTAATTGAACACGGGATTGGAAAAAAGCTTTAGAAGAAGTTTGCTATTGATTTTGGCTAATATCTACAAAATGGGGTCAAAGCGAAGTATTTACATCTATTGCTCCTCGGGACCCATATCGAACAACAAGAACTCTGCTGGCTTGGCGCCCACGCTCTCAATGTCGATTTTGCCTGGGCCGGCGACGTTGATGTATGCACCGTCGCCCTCGCCCAATACGGCATCGCCAATCTTGATCTGTGCGCCGCCTTCCTTTGGTTGTGCGCGCTTGCTCATAATGACCTGCGCGAAGACCTTGCGTGGTCCTTCCGCGACAAGGTCATGTGTGACGCTCTTTCCTGGTGAGAGGATGGACGCATCCATGCTGAGATCCGCCTGGAGGCCGATGGCGCCCTTTGACTTGCTCAGACGATCTGTGGATTCCATGATGCGAACAAGCTTATCCGTCTTCTCCTCGTCGGAGAACTTCTTTGTCTCGTAGTGTGGCTTCAGGCCGCGCTTGTTCGGCTTCGCCCAGATCTGGAGGAAATGCACCTCGTCGTCCTTGTTGCGGTTGTACTCTGAATGCCTGATGCCGGTGCCTGCGCTTGTGAATTGCACCTCGCCGCGCTTCAGGTTCTCGAGATTGCCCATGCTGTCTTTGTGTTCGAGCGTGCCATTGACAATGTAGCTGAAGATGAGGAACTCGGCGTGCGAGTGTGTGCCGAAGCCGGTGCCGGGCTTGACTCGGTCCTCATTGATGACGCGCAGAGGGCCAAAGGACTCGTGGCGTGGATCATAGTAGGAGGCGAAGGAGAAGGTATGGTAGGAGAAGAGCCAGTCATGGTCGGCATGGCCTCTGGCAGACCACGGCCGCTTGTTGATCTTCAAGTTTGATGCGGCAGGAACGGCGGCGGCGGAAGACATTGTTCGGACGGCGGATTTGTTGAAGGCGGAGGAGATGGTGTTGCGGAAGGCGCTGGAGAAAGCCAGGGTGACTGCTAGTAGAGCGATGAACGCTGTGAAAGTCTTTGTGGTGAAGAATGGAGTGGCTGTAGCTGTGGATTGCTGTTCACTTGGTGTGTCTGTCATCAGAAAGGGGAATTTTGCAACCTCGACGTCGAGGGTGCTCTTTATACTTGTTAGTGCAGTGGGCAGTTAGTTCGCGCATCGTGGAGAGTATTCTACGGCGGGTAGCGTCTTTGCGCGCACATTTACAAGTGTGTGTAATCCGTTACGAAGCGCAGCGCGGAGGTAGACGAGGCTAGCGGCTTACTGATGGATGACGAGAATGACGTTGGCTGCCAGCCTTGTTTATCAGCGACGTTTGATTGGTCGACAGCCGAGGGCCGCGGCATGCCGTGGGTGGGCGTTGTCAGACTTTACTAATGCATGCAACTTTAAATTCGCACCTATTGATTACTTGTTGCCTGATTCAGAAGGCATCTCAAAAGTCAAGGCCAGAAGAGATCTCCTCTAGTGCAGATCGAGTGCACGACACTGCTCGACACCCACTGACTAAGCATGGCTCTCAGAAATTTCGATCCTGACAAGCTGCTCGAGACTTGGTCAGATGACAAGTACTCCCCCGTCCACAGCGGAAAGCCGTTCGCGCAGTGCATACGCGAGGCTTTCAATATTCCCAGCTCTGATGCCTACGTCTACCGCGCTCAAGCCGAGACGACGCTCGACATCACCCAAAGAGCCATTGCAGGAAAGCGATCGTACGGACTTCACGGGTGGTACCACGACGATGAAGGCAAGCCTGTACGTAGTGTAGTTTATCCAACGAATATGGCCAGCTGTTGACCAGCTTCAGATTGAGCCTCAGCACCCATCTCCAGACGAAGTCTTGGCATACACCTCCCTGTTCGATCCATCGTTGAACCTACCCAAGGCATTGAATGGCTTCAAGTCAAATGCGAAAGCGAACACCTTGCGACAACCCATTTCAACATACCTGACTTCGCGCGTGCACAACACCACCGCCGGTTTGATCCCAAGCAAGAAAGCTCGCAGCCACGTGAATCCCTACTACTCACTATGGACCTACTCGTGCCAAGAACTAGAGTGGGCCGGGCCGCTCCCATCAACAACGCACACGAAGATCAGCCACCACATCCTACCAGTCTTCTACCACCACTTCGGCTGCGTAGTACCCTCATACGCTGCCCTACACGTGATCACGAAGCTCGCACAACCCTCAAAACCAAGCAAAGAGCCAGTCCTACCTATTCTAGACATTGGCAGCGGAAACGGATACTGGACATACATGCTCCGCAAGTTCCCGATTGCCGACATGTCCGGCGCAAAAGAGCTGGATGTCCGACCCATTGATAACCAACTGAGTGAGTACCGCGTCTCGTGGGTGCGTGATACCATCAAGCAGGACGGGCAAGCATATCTCAAGCAAAACGACAACGGGAAGGGATGTGTCCTGCTTCTTGTGTATCCTCAAGCTACGGGAGACTTCACAGGGCCACTTTTGAAGGCGTTTGAGGGCGACACGATTGTCGTAGCAGGCACGCAGAACGGCAACGGGTTCACGGCATTCCGGGATGTCGTGGTGGATGAGTGGGTGGAGAAGAATTTGCCGGCTTTTGAGCTGACGTTGCGGATGCCGCTGCCGAGTTTTGCGGGTAAGGACGAGGCGTTGTTTGTGTTTCAGCGGAGGAAGACGTGAAGATGGAGAAACGAGGTGCGTTGTTCCTTCCCCTTGGGTAGCAGAGGGTAGGGTAGTGGCAATAGGAAAGACCCTCCAGTCGCAAGTGTGCACGTTGAATTCGATCGTAGAGGGCTTGATGTTATCCCACGTCAAAAAGCGATGCAATTAGTTTACCAATCTCTCCGAGTTTCAGTTGTGCAGACACAGCTAAAGTGAGCAACAAGCGGCATATTGCATTTCTACCGCCCTTTCTCGTGAATGACGGAATATCATATGTGCAAAGTCTAATTGAACTCGCTCCTTGTGGCTGTATTTAGCACGATGTGAACCAATTTCTGTTCAGGATCGTGTATCGTTGTCCTTCATCCTTTCTGCCTTGCTGAGCTCACCGGTCAGCTCTCGTTTCGGCGTAGCGTACTTCCGTTGGCGGACTGTGGTCGATAAAACATCATGATACGATGACGAGCTCGTCTACAGCCCATTGGCGCAGGAGCCGTCCGACGACGATGGCACGGCCCGAAGCAATCGCTTATCATGCAGCCCTGGGGCGCTGTTCGGAAGGATGCCAAGGCACGTCTCCGGTGAGACCATGTACTTGGGTAAGATTGATCATTGTCCAATTACGCGTGCAGATCTCTAGTCTATTGAACCTGTTGATTGGCTGTGCTACTGCGACAGAGTGCAATGCTACATGGGACCTAGGTATCTCTAACGCTGTAGTCATCTAAGAAAAGTCGTAGTAAGAGGTAAAGGGAAAAGCTTGGCTATGATATAGAAAATGTAGAGAGACTAGGTGCAAACGCTCTGACATGCAGAAGGATCCAGAAGAGCCTCTAGGATCAGATGGAAGAATAAAGCATGCAGGCTCATTATCAAATAGTAATGAATACAACGATTCGTAATATAACTATTTAATTATAGAAGATATTTACAAAGTGTAAAGCAGGAAATTGAGGTTCTGCTCGTGTGAAAATCATTGCCGAGGTAGCATACCTTAGTGGGGGTGGCTATGCCCAGGCAACAGCGATCAATAGACGAGGTTAACACACCGTACTGTCCAACAAACTCACAACTCTCTATCCTCGCACAAGACACGTTGCAAAGCAAGGTGTTCTGTGCTATCTTCAACTTCTATATGCTCCTCTATTTGCGCCATTCCAAAATTTACAATCGCTACTTTCGCTTACTTCTTTCGTTGGCGAAGATGCCTGTATACAAAGATATCTCATATTATGGGTAAACAGGCAGAAAGAAGAAGGAAAAATTCGAGGAAATTGGAAAGGGAATACAAGTTCGACCAGGAAATAGTGATAGCTTTACGGACTCCTCAACCTCCTCATCAACACATCACACTCGTCGGTCAGGATCAAGACTTCTCACGCTTACCGTTCACAAGAACGGCCCGAAACGCTCATGATCTGAACAGAAGCCAATTTCCCGTAAGTTGCAGCCTTTGCGATATTTGCCAGTGCATTTTCCAGACCGATTGCGATGTCGCAGATCTAGGAAAACCAACATACGCTCATTATGAGAGTGAAAGTGAACTCCAAATAGCGAAGAATTTAGGATGTTATATCTGCACGTTACTTTGGCAAGAGATCAACGAACAACAAGCTTCCTTGAAGACGAACTCCGTGAACGATTCCGACAAAGTTCTTTTTCCCAGGAGGCTCTGTTACAGGCTAGAAACACAGGATTGGGGTAACGAATACCTTACGTTTGGCTACGAGGACAAAGAATCAACGGTGATAGGCTGGAAGCAGGTTTTAAAGTTAGAGCTTTTGAGAGCTAGTGGTGCGTAGAAATCATTCATACGCAGTGATTTGCGCGCTAATTCTTGTAGACATTGAGTCCACTCTGAGCAAAACCCCATTCTCTTCTAACACAGAACAGAAAGCCTGCCTAGACGTCGCTCGCAACTGGCTGAGCCAATGCCGCAGTGGGAAGCATTGGAATTGCAAAAAGGTCTGCCCAGATGCATACCAAGTTCCTACCAGACTTGTTAACTGTGGCAAGCCTGCATCAGGTGACTGGCCGAAGCTCTGTGAAAGAGGAGACCTACCGCATAATGCAGAATACGTAACATTGAGTCACTGCTGGGGCAAATATCCGATATTCTCACTTTCGACCAAGAACATCGAAATCCTCAAATATGGACTGCCATTAGACCTTCTCCCTAGAACTTTTTTGGATGCCATATTTGTTACTCGGGAGCTGGGGTTCAAGTACGTTTGGATCGATTCATTGTGCATTGTGCAGGACTGTGATGAAGACTGGAGGCGCGAGGCGGAACAAATGGGCACTTACTACCAAAATGCCATCCTGAACATCGCCGCGACGAGTGTTTCCGACGGGCGAATGGGGTTTTTCCGGGCCAGAGATCCAAATTTTCTCTTACCATACAAAGTTTTCGCTAATTGGGATGGGCCTTGGCCTTATCTCAATACACCGCGGAAGGGGCATTACTATCTTTGCAACACAATCTGGGACAACGAGATCAATGAGTCTCCTCTAAACCGCCGGTGTTGGGTAGTTCAAGAACGCATACTCTCCCCTAGAGTCTTACACTTTGGAACTACTCAGATCTTTTGGGAATGTCCATCGATGACTGCAAACGAGGTTTTTGCGGCAGGCTTCCATGCTTCCATGAACGTTTCACGAGCAAAGCATTCTATTCCCGTGAACAGGGAGCGGCGCACACCACTCAGAAATGAGTACTTGTATGGACTCTGGGCAAACATTGTCCAGATTTATTCTCGAGGGGGTTTGACTCGCACAAGTGACAAACTCATTGCAATATCTGGTATAGCCGCAAGGTTTCAGACTCTACTTCAGGACGTGTATCTGGCCGGTTTGTGGAAGAACTCCTTGCCGCGACAGCTCTTGTGGAAAGTCTCGCCCGGATGCGAAATCACCGGCTTGCCCCTTGAGTCTAGGGCACCTTCATGGTCTTGGGCTTCTCTTGATGCACCTGTCGACTTTGTCGATGCTACAAGGAATATCGAGCGCGATGATCATGAGGTCTTGCATGCCTCACTCGTTGAAACACAAACTATTCTTTCCATTCCCACTGGCCCTATGCAGGTTGCTGAAGGATACATAAGACTTAAGGGGCCTTTAAAGAGAGCCTCGGTCTCAACTGGCCACTTCGTTACGACGTTTCGACAGTGGGTAATTGACTCCACTGTTGTAGAAGTGGACTTTTATCCTGATATGAGTGAGACTTGGCAAGGGCCAACCAAGAAGGAGGGATGGTGTTCTCTGGTTCAAGAGTCACCCGGAGAACTCCAAGTTCGAATCGGCGACAGTCTCAATCTTTATAGCGACGTCTACCTCATGCCGATCCGATCCGATGAAGACGTGATCTACGGTACGTTTTGTCTCCACGGCCTAATCCTTTCTCCAACCTGTCGTGCAAGAGGAGAGTTCTTCCGACTGGGAAAGTTTACTGCTGAGGAGGCTAGCGACCACAAGACAATTTTGGGGTCCTCAAGGGGATTAGATGAGTTGATGTATGAGGTCTTTGACGGACTCCGGGAATACACTATCAAAATTGTATAGTATGTGTTTATATCAGGCGTACTATAACTTTTGGTAGTGTGTTTCTATTGAATCTATCTTACTATTTTGGAGTCCTTAGCACTATAGAGTATTGCGCGAACGTACGCCAATTGCCGTGAGTATGGCCGTGAATCATATGGCTAGTAAGTTCTACTAGTGTTGTTGGGAGAGGTGGTAAGACTAGGTCTTTTGCGCTCGGAGCCATAGATTGTATGCTAAAGCTATGGCGCCCACCATGACCGTATGCATTGTAATGGGTATGTACTGTAATGGCAGATGGTCTTTTGCAACACTACTCGCCATGCTGCTATGACTGCTTTATAACGAATTCGTCCTTGGTCATCTTTACAGAAAGCATGTGCTCCAGTCTTGTCTAGTTACCACTTCGGAGGATAATTAGGACATTGTGGACCCTAAGTCTCGCACTTCGTTCTGTCTTACGATTGATGTAAAACTTAAAAGTACCATGTCTTAAATACATACCTACGCCTCCTATGATAGAATCAGTCTACACCGCCGCAAATGTCCTCCACGAACGGTGTACAAGCGGGCTGAACGTTAGTATAACCAGTTTTAGCATGCACGGGTTCTAATGGGACGCGATCTAGCTATGAACTTCCGGATTCATCCATCTGAATAGCGGGTCGACGCCTTGCCATTAGGCCGCAGAGGCTGCGTAATATGAGGTGTTTCAAAAATACATTGTTTGTAAGTGCTGAAATTATGACGAGTACTTCACACAAGGGAAGGGGCAAGACACACGCGGTGGTGCGAGCGAGATGTGCCGCGATTGACCTAAGTAACTGCTACCATGCAATGTGATGGTCAACCTGCGACGCGAACATGCTGCCAAACGAGGTGAACCAGTAGAGAAGCCTCATCTCGAAAGAGTTGGTTACAAATATAACATACTGGAAATGCGTCATCGCTAGCCGCGACAGACTCTTGGGATGGCCTACCCCCAGGCGCATATGGACAACCATAGAAAAGATGACGCGTTTTGTGGTAAGTCTTTGCGCTTAGATCCATTTTGCAGTGACCGCAAAGTAGAAACTGCGCGGACGTATTCGATACACTCTTGTTAGATGGAAGACTAACCAATGTTCTAACGAGCGACGCGTATCGTGCGTAGGACGGAACTCGATCGTCAAAGGCAAAGCTCTGGGCTAAGCGTAGGAGCCAAATCAGACCATCAGAGTCTGAAGTTAAGTGCCATGCCGTTGCAACTTGAGTGACTTGGTCGAGTGTAAGATACTGTGCTGAACAGTCGTTTGCTATAGTCCAATAGAATTCATCTAATATCTTACGTGTAGTAGTAACATGAAGCACGGCTGCGACCCCATAACTACTCCGAGGTCGCGGATGCGCAGATTGGAATGTTAGATTGTGCGCAACGTCCCTTGTACACATCTTCATACCAGATACTCGCACGCTCGCTTTGCGAAGCGACAACGCAGTGTTGCGCCGACATTCATCGAGCTCGACTGTAATAGGCACCCAAATGCTTTCTCGCGGGAGGAGAAGACGATGTCAGGCAAGACAATGGTGTCTGTCTTTTGTCGTACGCTTTGCTGCTTGGCATGTTGCTGGTCCCGGGTAACAGGCCTCCTCTTCTTCCACCGAACAACCTGGGTATCAATAAAATCCCCAAATGCTTGAAAGTCAATGCGTTCCATGAAGTCTTCGCATCGATTGAGATGTCCGCCTTGAACGTGCGTGAGCAGGCCCAGAGCATAGACGACTTGTTGCACGACGTTGAGACATACTGGACATTGAGCTTTGTTTGCAGCAAACCCCATGGCTCCATAGTAAGTTGTGTTGTCGCCGAGCTTCAACGGATTTCCGTGTATTCCTTCCCAGTGCTCGATGATCCAGTTGGCGAATTTCAGCAAGTCCTCGTGGTCCGGTCTAGCGTGCTTCTCTATTTGACAATGTACGGAGATGGCATGGCGAGCCAGTGCTGGAGGATATCTTGCAGACTCCATGGGACACCAACAGACAGGACAAATACCATGTACCTTTGCAAATTCTACTGTGGCGGGGTAAGTCCTAGCGTCTTCAGGTACCAAAGGGATTCGAGGTGCGTCGCCATCGTCTTTGGACCCAAGTTGCAAAAATTGCTCTTTGTCTTCACACAGTTGACCAATTTCCAGGATGATGTAGATGAGTTCAGCTAACGGTTTCTTCATCGAAGGCCTTCGGTCTTGATGAAAGTGACGATCTCGTATGTGTGCGGCGAGACCTAGAGGCGTTCTTACATTCAAGGGCAGGTTCTTGCACACTGGACACTTGCCGCTGTTACGAGCCCACTCGACAGCCGCCTCGTAAATGTTGGAGTTTTCCATATCCAACGGACAAGAGCCATTCTCCTCACCATCATCGTCGTCGTCATCATCATTGTCATCCTTGGTAGCATTTGTTGATGCTTTGAGAGAGACGATATCCTCTTTCAGACCACCGATGACCCATTCAGACTGGAGAGTAGCTGCCCGAAGCTTCTTGTTTTCCATGGCCTTGTCGCTGAGATCATCTTGAAGATGTATGATGTCACCGAGTAGACGGGTATGGCGGTCATCCTTTTCTTGAATGACCTGCTGGAGCTGTCGCTGTAGCTCGAGCATTTGAGTGCGCATGCTCTCGAGCTCCGCTGTGGATGCGAGGGGATGCGTGATGGAGTGCGATGGAGACCGGTGAGAGCCATCATGGCGAGGCACATTGTTGCGAGAGCCGTCACCGCGAGAGCCGCTATCGAGAGAGCCAGCACCAGGATAGTCGTAGTTGTGTGCGCCATCATTGCAAGCCATGTCACCATAGGAGCCTTCACTACGGGAGCCGTGGTTGCTCGCGCCGTCATTGCGAGCCATATCACCATAGATGCCGTTATCGTGAGAGCTATCACGTCCTTCGTCCTCATAGCGCTGCAATTAGTGGCCGACGTCGTTCGCGAGGTCCTTGAAGTTTTCAAAGACTTTGCCGTCTCTGTATCGGTGGAGGATCTTGTTAAATGCAGCGGTTCTTCTAGCAAAAATAAAGTCGGTCTCTTCTCCTATGAAGATCGTGACACGGTCGCTCGCTGAGGGCATAGCACGACGCGAGAACTCGACCATGGTGGGCAGCGGTGGGCGCAGAAGTGAGAGAGAGCAGATGGTTGGCGGCAACACTGGACACGGCGAAGCCGCACGCAGGAATGTATTGGACGATGTATGTGAGGATTGCGTTGGTGTTCAGCAGGAACCGAGTGGCTGGTACCTAGACAAGCCGTAGCGCGCTGTCGGGGAAGCGACGGTGTTGCATCACAACCTCACCCTCTACAGGCCTTATCATCGACGACGACGATCCGAAGATCCTGAGTGCATATAATGCGACGGATTGGGCCGTTCCTGGGTGGTCATACGAGAGCCAAACACCATTCTTTCCAAGCCCCGTTCGGCGAAAACATCTCAAAAGCGTCGGACAGTATGACAAGCCCAACAACGGACAAGAAGGAGATCCTGCGGCATTCTCGATCCAGGACCTATCGGCGTTGACCTAACGAAGCCTACCACCGCTACCCGATGATGTCGACCCCAATCAACTTGCCGCCGACACACACGCCGAGAAGATCGCTGTCCACCTTGTTGCTCTACAGCTCCATACGCTCGCCCCAGACACTATACGTCACACTTTGGCGACAGGTTCACTGTCGTGGGAAATACATCCGACTCTCGCGCTCCTGCTCGACTTCAGTAACGGTCTAAGGTCTATTCTTCCCCCGACCACCTTTCGTCGCGTGCATGGAACAAGTCAAGACGTACTACAACAACAACAACCATTCCTTACGCCAGAAGGACCAGCCACATAACCCACACAGCATACCCGAGCGCAGCTACTACCGCAACACCCGAGCGAGCCTGGTCGCGAAGGTGCTGATTGATCTAGATTGGAGCGCATTGTCCATCAACAACATTTACATGAACGGGCAGCATCTGGTGTACGGCCATTTGTGTCATTACACTACATCTTTGTCTGCAGTCCATTGGTACCGGCCACATGAAAAAGTTGTCGCTTTAATCGGACATTACATGCCCAGCAGCCAATTCAGTAAAGCCACGTACCATGCGTGGGAGCGCTATGCCACGTTTGCTGTCCTCGCACACCGATTATCATACACTGCGCGCCGAATAGTCGTCCACCATGACCACGACATCTAGCCGTTTGATAGCATTAACGTGAATGATGACTTTGACGAGGACATGTGCTTGCTACGCGAGACGGTCACATCCGTGGATGATCGGCCTCATGCATTGATCGAATGCTACAACCTTATTTCATCGAGCAACAGCAGCAGCAGAGATGCTCACCAAGATATGGACGACGCCGGCGGCCGACTATGCGAAGATGATGACTACAACGACGACTATGACGAGAACGTTCTCGATGCCATGACAGCGCTCGAAAGCGATGCAGATATCGACGACCAAACAGGTGACCACTTAACCAAAGACGAGAAAATCGCAATCTGGGTTCCGCCCTCAGCGCACATTGACGGCATTGTATCGTGTAATGCGTTCCATCGATGATGAAAACTCCCCCTGGCCCCATTCTCGACTCTTTGTGAGGCTCACCACAAGACGGCGTGTGCTGCGCTCTCCAGCTTTCCCAGTGTTCTCCGACAGAGCATGCCAAGTCTCCACATCACCATCGCCCAGGATGTAGACTGGCACTTACCGCAAATACAAGACGACATGCAGCGCTTGCAGATGTTACGCAAGATTGTGTGCACGCCAGACCACGTACCTTTGACCGATTTCGAGTTTGGACAATGTAAAGACCGTACACCATCGCCATTCGAGGTGTGCGTCAAGAGATTCCGTGCAGTTGAGCTGATCGTCGACGCCCATGCTAAATATCCGCCCTTCGACTTCTACGATGGCACTACTGCTTACTGTTGGGCCCATTTTCGGTCAAATTACCATGGGACGAAGTCGTATGGCAAGACATTGCTGGAGATTGGGGACATCATGCGCTCCAATGACATCACTACCACGCCATCGACTTTCTATCTGCTTTCGTGGTTTGCGATAGTCGACATGATTTGCTTGCGGCGAATGCTTGCCGTGAATAAAGAAACCGCCATTTTTGACAAGAAACAGACGTGGAAGTTTTCGTGTGCAGGGGCATGGCCACGTAATCAAGACCATACACTACCAGCCACTCAACCTGACCAAGCTACTTTGGTCTATGATCAAATTCTTGTCGTACCAACTCGGGCAAGTCCATCGAGCTATCTGTCTGGTCTCCAGCATTCGATCCGTGCACACCACTGCCACCGACACGCTTGCACTCGAAGAGGTCATAGAGGAAATTCTGAGACAGGCTGATCGGCTGAAAGCATGACTCACAGGGCGGCTACACATTTTGGTCTAACTGGGTTGGTAGTGTCCATCTTGTCGGCTCATGCGTCATGTCCGACACGCGGGATTGAGGAAAGCGCCAACTGTGATGCATTTTCGGCTTCTTGGGTGGAGCCTACCTCATCGTTCCACTTGTTGTTACCCGACATGCCTATCCAAGAGAAGCAGTCTTGGACGATCAGATGACACTTTCCTGAGCATGCAGATTTGCCCTCATAGGTGTTCGCAGTGAGGGCACGCACGAAAACTCTGGCTAGTGAATAAACTGCGACGAAGTGAGAACAGCAAGTGAGTTGCGACAACGCATTGATAACCAAATATCTACGTCTCGTTGGGCTATCATAACTCTAGCTTTTCAACTTGCTTGTTTATACGAGGCTGTCTGTCCTCAGAGAACTTTACCCGCTATGTGAAAAGTTTGAAAATGTCCTGAGAGTATCCAGGATAGACAATCTTATACATTAGCATGTTTCTGGATGAGGCATTAAATAGGCGCACCGCAACCGTAGTTGTGACGAGTGAGTTGTACCGGCTTAGCGATGGCATTAGACCACCATACGTGAATGCGCATGTCTGTTCTAGCAGCCGTTGCATGGGCTCGAGTATAGACGTCATGTTCCATGCGATGGCAAGATGCTTTACTTGGTCCACGGGCAAATAGTGTGCTAGAAAAAGGAATTAGAAAGAATGACGGTTGGCCAACATACGATGACTGACGCAGAGCTGGCCCTGGTAACAAGAGAACAGTTGTTGCGTGGCGATCCAACTGTTGCAGGCGTGGGTACGAGCATCGAAATGGAAGATCATGCGTAATGTATCTCGTCCGCACCATGTTATCTGATACTAGCATGACATGACCGCCGTGTGAGATGGCCGTAACGCGCCGAGTGCTGCCGAACTCGACTGTGGTTGGTATGCGGGATTATTCTCGTGGTTCTAGGTCTACGAGAGGAGAGGCGGAGTCTTGTTGCAGAGTTGGATTCTGTTGGAGAGGCTGGTAGGATAGCGGCCCAGATTTCCTGCGATTTGTGTGTAACTCCAGATACTCTATGAATGCTTGGATGTGAATACGTTGAAGGAAATTTTGGGTGTTGTTATAAGGTACTGTAAAACGCTGGTAAAGGCTAGAGGGGCCACCCCGTCCGCATGGCTGCATACATAGTGCGCACACTTGGCGTGTCGTGTAGAGCTCCAGTGCAGCGTCATATGTCAAAGGATCTGAGAGCTTGAGCGGGCTAGTCATGGCGGTCGTATTCTCAAGGGGTTTCCGTTTGTTGATCAAAGTGCCCACGTATACTGTGAACTGGTTGATTTGCCTCGACAGCATGTCGGGCTGCTTTTGATCACACGAACGACACTGTCAACATGATGAAATTCGATTAGTAGATCCACTATCGAGGCAAGTAAGATACATCATCAAGGTTGTTCTCACTATCCACCTTCCCAGCAACACAGCTTACTTCCGACGTTTGATGGTTTTATCCACATGTGCTTTGAATTGTTCGACCAACCTCTTGGTGTCCTTGTCACTCTCCTTAGCGACATGGACTTTTTGCAGATGGGCGCTAACGCCTGAAGGTTTTCGGACAGCGGTCAACTCCTTCTTACACAAGGGGCACTTGCCCTGCGTCTTCGCGAAGTGTACCCCATCACTGTACGTCGTCGGCTTGTGCAAGTCGATCGGAGTTGAAGTATCTGTTGCTGCCGGCACATTGTTAACAGCAGTGGGTGCGCCACTGATCGACTTTGGGGACCCTCGACTACTGAGAATGAAGTTGGAAAATCGCCGAAGAGCTTCGCGTTTCGATGCATCTTCGCACTTCATGTAATGCATGTAACAGACGTGTTCGTGCATACCAGTGGGCTTCTTGAGGCTGTTCATTGTCCTTGCGCAAACGGGACATTGTTTGTTCTCACGTGCCCATTGAAGGGCCTGTGAATACGTCTCCTTGTTGTAGACATCCAATGGGCTCTTGTCCTTGGTGAAATTGCCGACACCATCATTGTGCTGAGCCTCGATCGACGTGTCGTCTTCGTCGTCGTCTTCGTCTTCGTCCGAGTTGACTTGGATGACGCCGCCATCAGTGTCAATGCGGCGGGGTGCGACTCGTGTGTAGTCACAACCATCGTCATCATCGTCTTCGTTGGTCCCGATTTCGGCACCTCTGATGTGTTGCGCATGATTTGTGCGACTACGTGTATCTGGTCGGCGATGTGGTGCACGTGCTGCGCTGGTCGCAACACCACGCCCATCATCTCGATCGGGATCACGAATGTCGTGGTCGGGCATTCTGTCGATATCGACTGGTTGATCATCTCCACTCAGTTGCTCGTCGACTTCCATGGGTGCATCGTTCCGCTGGCGTCTGCGGGTCGGTGTTGATGAGAAGGATTGCGAATGACACTGTCCCGATGGTTGCGTTCGCCGTTTGTTTTGCCGGATCCATCATCTTCGTCGAAGTCTTCGTGTTCGTCACCAATGACCACTCTTCGACGCCGCCGATTGTCCATGTCACCGATCTGTTCATTGAGACCCGATATGACCCATTCAGTTTGAGCAGCGCGCTGTGCAAGCTTGTCTTTTGCGCGATTGACCTGCTTGAGGTGCTGTCGCAGTGTCTGAGTATCGCGTTCGCTTTCGTTCAGTGTTTCATTGTGTCCGCGCATGGAGCGCTGAAGTTGCTTGAAGCCTCAGCGCAGCTCGACGAATTTGGCGGCTTGCTGAGCCGTCTGTGGGGCCACGACAGCCGTGGGCTGTATGGAAAGAGACGACGTTGCGGTATCCACCGAAGTTGGGACTGCAGGTTCAAGTTGAACTTGATTTGCTGACGAGGCTGGCGGGACTGGAGCAAGAACCACAGCAACAGGAGGAGTAGCGGCAATTGGTGTGGCATCGGTCAAGGGTAGCGCGCGAAGCGTAAGTGAGGTCGGGACAGCGGGGACAACTGGAACAGCCGGGACAGCCGTGGCAGCCGTGGCAGTGGGAGCAGTTCCATGTTGACGATCCACAGATGCAGTAGGTGGAACAGTTGCTGACATTGTGAACCACGCCCATGTCGGCTGTGGTAGAGATACTTACATTGGTGGAGCGGGGCTGCAGACGAAGTAGAGCCAGAAGCAGCTGGCACAGAAGTCGATGCAATGATTGCAAAGCCACATCGGCTACGGACGAGGTCGGCAGATTTTGGATGGATACGGCGAACGAGGTCGACTGCCCGAGGTTCGTGTTGCCGACTCTGACAATACCAGTACTGACTGCGGTGTTGCATTTGTGTAAGTCGAGCGCCAATGTCTCGCAAGAGTTTCTTGAAGCCGTCGAATCGCGGTCGACGCTGCTGGTACCCGTCAATCAATAAACCAATCGCTGCCACAGCTCGAGCATAGACGACCTCAGTTTCCTCTGATAAGCGGATGTATGAGCGATCGTGGTAACGGAGTAGAGGAAGCTTCGAGAACGTGGGAATGTCCTGGTGGACGATTTAGACAAAGGAAATGTAACCGAGTGTGGTAGTGTGAGCAACAGGTTTAGGTGGAATGATCGGGTGTTTTGCGGACAACAATCCGATGCTGGGCCATGGCAGGCACGAGTACCAGAGATCAAAGGCGCGAGCCTGTCTGTCGACTCAATGAAAAGGTAAGAAGGACGGGTCATAAGGCAGTTGCGGGTTGTTAGCATTCGGAGAGGAAGCGTCAATCCATGTGCTCCATATCGACTGACACTTGAACCAAAGCAGCTGGGAATCGACACACTTGTTCAGTACATTAGTCCAGTCCATATTGCAGCTCATACCAACCATCGAATTTGTGTAAGCATCCGGATTCTCTACTGGCCATTGAAAATTTGCGACAATGCTACCAAGACGCACGACTGACGACTGAAAGTCATTGAACACCACCAATAGGGCGGCACAAGAGATTGTTGCTAATCTCAAATGAGGAGTCGAACTTGATTGAGCGTGTCAAGCTGTGGAGCAGGCCATGGTCGCGATAATCATTGCTCTTCCTTGTCTTCGACTTGATCACGAGTAGCTCTGCTTGCCACATTCCTATCGTTGGGACCTGTGTAGCCTAGCCTTCCGTTCATTGTGGATAATTTACAGCAACTCTGGTGATCACAGACATGGTCCTGTGTAGAAGCGTTGCTGCACGTAGTTGTCGTAAGCGTAGCTGAACAAAGCAGCTTTGGGTGTCGCGGAATGCTTCACACCAGCAAACCACTTCCTGATGTAGCATGCGCAACCTTCTGATGTGTTGTTAATGGAAATTGCGAAGAACGTGCGAGGACGTCGAATTAAGGTTGCGAAGGAATGCGCAGTCGTGATGGCGGAGAAATCTCGACACCTGCGAACCTCAACAGGATGTGAATTAGCACGTCGCATTTCAAGTGATATTACATCGATCCTCCTTTTCTGCTTAGATCGGAATGCATTCTGCCCCTCTTTGAAGATAGATTCAAAGCTGTAGACTGTAGGCAAGAAGTGTTCGCCAAACGAAGGCCTGGCTTTATTGCACCAATTTTTTTGACAAATTTAATCAGGGGAAAAGAAAATCAAGAAGCAAAATAGGAGGAAACAAGTCATGGGTAAATATCGATATTATGATTATTTTGTGCATATGAACGTGGTTGCGCGAGCACAAAGACCAACTAAAAACTTCGCATAGCGCGAGCATAAGCCCTAACACTGGTATCGGGAAGATTGAACGCACCATCGCATAAACTTGCTTGCCCGTACCTTAGCTGTTGTGCCACGTTGTACCAATAATGCAGAGTTTCAGCCGCATGCACGTTGCACAGCACAGCACAGCACAAACACAAAAGCCTCATCACTTTGTTGTGTCTCAAAGTGCAAACAAACATCACAGACCGTAGAGACAGTAGCATCATCACACGCAGCAACGAGGTGCTGCAACCTCACCAGCATTCCCATGCCAGCGCAATCAAAATGTGCAGATGGAACAATTTTCCCCATCCCATTTCCCCTCTCAGACGCCAAAACAAGCAGCCGCTTACCCGCTCTCATCGTCGATCCTCTAAACCAGTTTAGGCTAGCACAAGAGCTTACGCGTCTTTTTTCTGACGTCAGATGCCGGATCGAGAGCACGCCATCGGACTGCAAACGTCCAAGTCGTGCCAACAAAGTCTGGAGCTTGCCGCGCGAGTCTGGGGAAGCTTGGATTGGGATTGTGGCTTGCATGAAGGCGGACATGGGCGTGCAGATGGCGTTCGGGTGGTGTGCGTCGGCTGAAATGATGAGGCGGTTCAGAAGGGACGGAAGGCTCGCCGTTACGATCATTAGTTTTGTGAAAACAGGTTCCTGAGATTTGGGGTCGTGTTGAATCAGGGTCTGTGGGAAAATTCTGCGGAGTTGGATGGTAGAGTTGGAATGTCCATATGCTCAGTCGAAGAAAGAAATAGGGAAACGACAAACATGAGAAGGACAGAACTGGGAGCAATTGACTTGAATGCTTTCATTGAAGAGGCTTATTAAACGGTTATTGAAGTGATTGAACAAACTCCAAAACATCCGTGTATCCGTTTCCATTTCTCAACATGCGATTTTGCTTGAGATGTATCGATTTCATCTCGAGTTTGATAGCGACATGATCTGAACAGCTACCAAATATTGGGCTCTTCAACCAAAGTTGGAGAGTTATCAACGTCGTTGAGACGTTTACAACAGACCAGCAATGGCCAAAAGACCAGCACCGACAGCGCCCATTGCGGGAATGGCAGCAGGCTCAACACCAGCGGTTGAGGTGGCCGCAGCAGAGGCCCTAGACTGAGCTGAGGAGGCCGCAGATGTGGCGCTTTGCCTCAACGATGACTCTGCGGCTAGAATGCTTGAGAGGGCGGAGCCGGTGGCGCTCGCGCGGGCATTGCTCAAGCTGGCAAGCTCAGAGGAGAGACGGGCGTTGGCTATATGAGATGTTAGTAAAGAGATATTCGATGTGGTCTAGGCAATGACAAACCTGAAGACTGAACACCTGACGCGCTGGAAGCAGCTGAGGCCAAACGAGAAGAGGCACCAGCGACTGCGCTCGAAAGGCCGGACTGAGCAGCTGATTGAGCGGATGAGAGTGCGCTGGGTCCAGCTCCAAGGGCGCTGCTGAGCTGACCGGCAATGGAAGAGGCTCCGGGAATCTGTCCAGCGACAGAAGAGAGGAGGGACTCGATTTGAGCGTTGGCAACACCGGCGGCGAGCACGGTGGTGGCGATGAAGGTGAAACGCATGTTGATGGTTGTTTGGGTGGAGTGAAGGTGGTGGTGATTAGGTAGTGATAGTTTGGTAGCGATTGATTTGATAGTGGTGGAATGAAGAAAGTAAGCTGCAGGATGGCGGGAGCATACTTATAGCTCGGGCACAACGTGATAATGGTGCTAGTGAGCGTCACCGTGGGTCACAGCTCCAAGCAACAAACAAACGTGCCGGCTCCCTTACAGGTCCATGTTGCACCGCCCAACTCCACTTTTCAGCACGTAACGCTAAGCTCAGTGAGTGGTTAGTGACGCCACAGCATGCAGCTTTCGATTCGTTACCAAACCGGTTGCGGTAATTTGATGTACCTGTCTCTGACACGATTGGCGGGCTGCCGGGTTCAGTGCTGGCCTGGAGCTTTTCGTGGAGAGAGTTTGGTCCCCACCGGCGGTGGCAGCCATGACGAATCGTGATGCTTCGACTGGCTTGGTTGCTTGGTCGATGCCCATGAATGCAACCCGCCGCCCAGTATACGCGGCCATGGTGGCACACCCGTCAGCGAACGATCGAGAAGCATTCCAAGCCCTACGACTCGGATCTTGTGCAGAGCCCCAATTGGCACAAGGACCACGCGGTTTGCACGACTTTGCCACACTTGAATGCAAAGCACGCTCGACGGCATTGCTGGAATTGCTGTGCAAAAGACGCGCACAATTGCTATTCCTGGAGGGCAAAATCTTCCGGCGTTCCGGAGGTGGTCGTAGGGATCGGCCACGGGCGATCAGCCCTTCCTGAAACGGTACGAGCGGTCTCCCGCGACAGGCTTCCGAATGCGCATTGGGACCGCATTTGTTGGGGGTTGAGCCACAGTCTCGGTCTCGATCGAGAGCTGCACAAGGTTCTGGGTCTTTCGCAATTCAATATTGAACGAGTCCATTTCGCCTCGTGGAATGCACGTTGAGCTCTCTAGACACTGAATCCCATCTGGCCACACTTGGCTCAGACTATGGAGAGGCACTGAGGCGTACCGGCTTCGGCATTTGATCGAATCGAGACTGAGGCGAGTGTCGAGCGTTGAGACAGCCATGTCGTCATAGTGTTGCTCCGTGTCAGTCGATCGGATGTGATGAACTTCAGACACGCTAAGTCGTGCAAGCGACAGCCGACGGGCGCAATTCCCACGAAGCCCAGGGGCAAATCAGGGAAAGCAAATTGACCATGCAACGCGCTGACGCGAAAAAGTCGGCGTGAGTGTCGTGCTTGAGGCTGTGGCGTCACGGATGTGCTCCTGCACGTGTGTGGGTCGCGCCTACTGCCAAGCGTGCTGTAGCCGTACTTTCCGTTCCCTAAATTGGCGCGGCTTGCACAAGGTTCTGGATCCTCCCACGCCTTGACTGGAACACCATCGTGCCTTGATTTCGATATCATTCTCATTTCCACCCCTCGAAAGAATTGATGTCACTCTGTGAAAGTTCCATATTGGTTTTGTACACAACTTCAGGTGCCCCCGCACTTCAATTGAGATTCACATCCGCCCATCTGCGACAATATAGCTTGACGGACATCAGGCCATCTCGCCACGATCGTTGGCGAACGCATGAACTTCCAATTGCGATTGTTAGGAGCATTGCGACGATGACGTCTGACGTCTCTGATTTTGGGAATACGATGGCTCAGCCCTCAGCGAAAACGTGGCTTAAGCGCCAAATGAACATATATTGCTCGCAACAAATAGCGGCCTCTAGGCGTTCTAAGAACTAAGGACGCGGGATATCATAGGAAACAACCTCCCGCTACTCGACGTCATCGTTGAGTTCCAGACGGTCTCGCAGTTGACATGGTGGCACTTGTATGCGTTTCACTTTCCTCGCTTTGACTCGTTTGAAAGACCGGATCAATGCATCGGATAAGTCCTCTATTCACGATAAACCTCAGGTCCTCGGTTGGGCGACCGATAATATGTTAACACAACATTGAAGAAGCATCATACAGATCGCTAATCTCGCGACATCCAAAGCAGAACCGCGCAATAAAGCCTACGAACGCCTTCGTGACCTGGGCGGGACGCCTCTTAGGTGCTTCGACATTGTAAAAACCTCCGGATAGTACCCATCGAACTCAGGGATGTCAGTAGCGTTCTACCAGCACCTGTGCACCTCAAAAGCGTACTCCAAACTGGCTATGGTAAGGCGCGTATAGACGTAGCGCAAAGAGAAAGATCAGGATGACATGCTTGGATGGGGCTGGTCCCTCTGGCTTTGCAACCCACCCACAACACGTCGCCAGCGCATTTTTGTGAGTGTGAGAAGGCTGTGTTTGGGTTTTCAGTCGACATGAGCCAACTACGGCAATGTTGGAGTTGAGTCACGAGGCTGAAAAGATGGTGGCGTCGTAACCGCCGGGGCTGCTCACCCGCTGCAGGTCCAACAACAAAGTCACACAACATCGAATAGGATGTGCAGGTATGCCACATAAGCGGCTAATTGTCTTAAAAGATTGGCGACGCTGGTAAGGGATGGTGTACCACTGCGTAGCATTGAGGCGACAAAGTGCGAATAACCTGCCAAGTGGTCCCCAAAGTTCGACAGTAGTCAGGCGACCAGGACTCACCAAACGCACACACAAGAGCATCGCAATCAAACTGATCTGCTTCACTTCTATCTCCATCATCATGAGCTTGCTCTATTGCGAAAAAGGTCTGAGAGAGCGCTGGGCGAATGTCAACCAAGAGGACTGCGATCCACCTCGAATCATCTGGTGTCGACTGAGCCTAAGCCTTCGACCAGGGCGCTTAAGATGCAGCAACACGAGAACTGCTAAACATTGGATGCAAGCCGAAGTCTTGGAAGCCTTGACCATAGTAATGTCTCCAGGAGCCGCACCGTCATGACTTCGTAGCAAGCACAACCTCACACCTAGGGACACGTTACTACTCTAGATCAGAAAAGCTCCGTGAACATCGACGAGCTGTGCCCGTATCCACACGTTTACCACTTCCACACGTCTACAATTTGGTGCTCTGCTGCGGTACGAGTCTTCAGCGTTAGCGCTGATGGTCTGCACGAAATACCCTCAGCATGGAAACCTCAAACGATTTGCTCTCCGTCTACACATCATCCATCAATGACCATGGTCCCTCAAGTAGGCCAACCGAGATTGTATCATGGTCATCCTACACAGGCATTCCTAGCTTGTCATCCACCTTTCAAACACAAACGACGCGAGTCCAGCAATCGAGTGTTCCGGCACGCATGACAACTTCTCCCACAGAAATGTTACTGGCTACTGCTTCAAGGACCTTTTTAAATCGTCAAACAAGTACCGTGATTACCACAGCCGTCTCGACTTTTCCTCCGCACACACAGGCTGCACCTCGTCTCTCGTCGTCAGCAATTATGGGGATTGGAGTGGCAGCCGGCGTCATTGGCATATTGACACTCATGACATCCGGTCTACTAATTTACCGCTGCTGGAAACGACGACAGTCCCCAGAAGTGCGATACTACAGGCAAGCAAGGCTGTGGAAAGGCTTCACGCCCGCGACTCCGAGCACGGCAAGAACCACCCTTACAGAGTCCAAGATGGCGAACATCTACTTTGGCGAGTTGCGCAGTCCGGCTACGCCTGCATTTATATTCAGTCCGCCGTTAGGAAGAGCTGGGCAGAGTTGGCCGGATACACCTCTTGGAGGGCGGTCGCCACCGGCAGAGCGCTCAGTGTGAGGTTGTGGACACGATACATCATATATCAGATGGGTTGAAGTTCTTGGGTTATATGTTTTGGGTCTGCTTGGGTAATGATGTTGATGCGACGGGCCATGGTCCAGGGCTAACGGCCGAAATACCGGGGCGTATCGTTGAAGGAGCAGCATGACTGTAGCAATGCGGGAAACGCACCACGATTGAAATTCATGGTCTGAGTATGAAACCCGACTTTTCAAAATATTGCTCTCCTGTAGTGGTTCTTTGCTTCATAAGAAGAATTTAAATAGCGCGCATGTGATGATGGGCTTGGCGCGAGGCTTGCAGTGTTTGCACTGTCAAGGTTGAAGTAATATGCAGACCAACATGAATATTATCCAAGAGAATGAAGAGCTTCTGTATGATCACTTCAGTAGCGATACTGCACGGCTTCTCCGTTCCGAGTGAAAAGATCGCAAACGGGCTATGACGGAGGAAGAAGGCAGGTAGGGCTTGGCAGCGAAACCCGCGGCCGTCAGGCAAGTGCGCAGGGTGGAGCTTGCTTTTTCTGCCTCCGACAGCTTTGCGAACACCCTCCTCCGGCCAACACCGCCTTCAGACCAGCTACAACACCGCCTGTAGCTTCAATTGGGTAGCTTGAACATTGTCTGATAGTCAGAATGTTGGCCGCTCGCAACTTCGCTGCGCCCTCGCGGCAATGCCTTCGCCAGGCTTCCCGCGCTTCGAGGTGGGCGCCCGCGCTATCGCAGGTGAGCCTCCAGTCCCTCCACGGACCGCCAGCAACTGTCGCGATACACCTGCACGTAATAACTGGGAGGTGGGCCATGGTAGCTAATAGTATAGCAGGGCTCCATCCGCACCTATGCCGAGGAAGTCGCCAAGTTCAAGGGCACAAAGGGCAACGACGGCAAGTACAGCGTCACGCTGATTGAGGGCGACGGCATTGGCCCAGAGATCGCGCAGTCGGTCAAGGACATTTACTCGGCCGCCAAGGTGCCCATCAAGTGGGAGTCGGTCGACGTCACCCCGCGCCTGAACGAGGACGGCAAGACGGTCATCCCCGACGAAGCCATCAACAGCGTCACCAAGAACCTCGTCGCACTCAAGGGCCCGCTCGCAACCCCCATCGGCAAGGGTCACGTCTCTCTGAACTTGACGCTCCGCCGAACCTTCAACCTCTTCGCCAACGTCCGACCCTGCCGCTCCATCCAGGGCTACAAGACACCGTACGATGGCGTTGACACCGTCCTGATCCGCGAGAACACCGAGGGCGAATACTCTGGCATTGAGCACGTTGTCGTGGACGGCGTCGTGCAGAGCATTAAGCTCATCACCCGCGAGGCATCCGAGCGCGTTCTGCGATACGCCTTCCAGCACGCCCGCGACATTGGCAGGAAGAAGGTCCGCGCTGTGCACAAGGCCACCATCATGAAGATGTCCGACGGTCTCTTCCTCAGCATCGCCCGCGAAATGTCCAAGGAGTACCCCGACATTGAGTTTGACGCCGAGTTGCTGGACAACACCTGCCTCAAGATGGTTACCGACCCAACCCCCTACAACGACAAGGTTCTCGTCATGCCCAACTTGTACGGAGATATTCTGTCCGATCTGTGCGCTGGTCTCATTGGCGGTCTCGGCTTGACTCCTTCTGGCAACATTGGTGACGAGTGCTCCATCTTCGAGGCTGTCCACGGTTCCGCACCCGACATTGCCGGCAAGCAGTTGGCCAACCCCACTGCTCTCCTTCTCAGCTCCATCATGATGCTGCGACACATGGGCTTGAACTCGGAAGCTGCCAACATCGAGCAGGCCATCTTCAAGGTCCTCGCAGAGGGCAAGGTATGTTAACCGCAGGTGCAAAGTGATTATTGAGACTAACGCATGGCAGACCATCACCGGTGATCTCGGCGGCAAGGCGAAGACCTACGAGTACGCCGATGCTGTTATCAAGGCACTGAAGTAGATTTGATTGATTGATTGATTCATGAGCATCGGGATGACGGGACGGTTGTGTTTGCATACTGTGGATATACCATCATTGTACCATAGGCCGCCATTTATCTTGATACACGCAATTATCATTTCTTGACTCTGATTGAATCGTACTGGCGGGTGTCTCCTTGGTCACCTCTAGACAAAGCCGTCCGACCTGAACGACATTGCTGAAACACATTTACTCTGGCTGCATTATGACTGAGGACCAACCTTACTACGATTGTTTCCAACTGCTCATTGACTAGTCCAATATTGGTGTCGCAAACCAGCGTTCATCAGCTTGTGCAACCATGATGTTCTCCGCATCTTATCAGATCATCTCCTTCCCACGTGCTAGCGCATTTGACCGGCACCATCCGCGACGATCTCGCGTCGAGCTTCCAACATGAGCCCTCAACTTCCAGGCGCAGCAATTGCTTTGCCAAGCATACCTGGGTGCTCAAATGCCTCCGAAACCTCGCATTTCCCTGCCTACAAAGCCTCCGCCCACGATCAAAGCTCGAACCGCACCTCCCTTCTCCGCCCGACCTGCACCAAAACCTCAAGCTTCGCGCGCAACACCCACATCCCGAGCTCCCCGCACGTCATGGTACAACAATGCCAACCTCCGGTTCCAGACCAAATGGACCTTTCGAATCATCATCAGTGGATGCACTCTAATCTACATCCGTGACCAATGGGTCTACATCACGCCCATCAAAGGCGCATCCATGGCCCCCACAATCAACCCAACCGTCCACGAGACCGGCCAAAAAGACTGGCTCATCCTCCGCCCGATCCTGCACCGCGCCGCGAATCAAGACGACATACAACGCGGCGACATTGTAGTGTTTTGGAAAACAAACAAACCAGAAGAAGCAGGCGTCAAGCGCGTCGTCGCACTCGAAGGCGACACCGTATACCCGCAGCGCGGATACGCACTTGACCCCGACCTCCTCGCGCGGCGGAGATTAGCAGGTTTACCAGACGGCTTGCCAGATCACGATCAGGACTCGATCCTCGCGGGGCGCGAAGAAGGCGGTAAAATCGTCGTTCCGTACGGACATGTTTGGGTCGAGGGGGATAATGCGCGGAATAGTCTTGATAGTAGGGAAATGGGGCCGATTAGTAAAGGGTTGATTGAGAGTAAGGCGGTGTGGATTTGGAGGGGGTGGATGAGGTTTTTGCAAGTGGGGGATGAGAGGAGTGAAGGGGAGAAGAGGTTGGGGAGTAGGGTTGTTAGGGGGAGGAGTGAGGTTCCGGCGATGTTTTTGGAGTGATGAGTGCGATTTGCATGGGTGTGTGTATGGACTTTGGGATATTGGAGGTGCATTCTGGGGGGTGAGGGGGTGCAGGTATGTGCTTGATTATACTGCTGGTTTTCAGGGCGCTGACATTATTAAGATGGACTTGACGAAGTCTCGAACACCCTACTACCTGCGATTGCAGTTGAGATACTGGGTCTCGGTGCTGTTGGCAGTCATGTGCTCTGCCACCATCATTGGGCCGTTCGCTACTTTCTTCTCACCGACACGCCGACTTGTGGAAGCATATGGATAACACTCTGAAATATAGCGACGAGGTCGGCAACTTTCTGAGAGCTGATTGAACACACGTCCTGGTGTTGTGACAAGTATTGACATGACACAAGCGACTGGAAGTCGGGCTTGCACGCCATGAGCGGTCTTTACGACTTTACGGCAGCACACTGCATATCAAGAGGCATAACTTTGAAACCTAAATAGGGATCCTTGTTATAAGTGAAGATAAACCCTCGTCATCGTGACCGTGTAATCTGTCGTTTAAAGGCTCAAGAACTTGCACATTCATTCCTCGCAATCCGAGCACGACACATCATGGAATCTTGAAGTAATATGACCTTCTGTTGCACGCTCCTTCTCCCTTCCATGTCGATGCTGCCTCCTTCGGTCGTAGTGCAGTTTACCCCTTCCAGACCCTTGATGGCGCATGCATGGTCGCACCTACCCCGCGCTAGTAGCCGCATGCCCCACCTCCAACGCGTGTTGAACCACACCGCCTAGCTTAACACCTCCCGTTGCCGTTCCTGAAGCTTGACCTCTTCTTCAATCTCCATTCTACTATATTACAGTATCAGCAACAATGGCAGCAGCATATCCACCCGGCGGCACCTTCTTCGAGACCTTGAAGAAGAGCTTCGTAGATGTCCCAGTTGATGAGTCCAAGGACAATGCCATCTCGACGACTGAGTTCCTGGAGGCTGCGGAGAGCTTGACTACACTGTTTGGTGGGTTCAAATACAGCTGAACGAGGGATGTTGCTAACGACTACAGACGTGCTCGGCTCGGCAGCATTCAAGCCTGTCAAGAATGACATGGTCGGCAACATCAAGGTGTGTAGCACACCACAATGACCAGCCTAGAATTACCCCTTACAATGTTCAGAAAATCCGCGACCGACAACTCGCCGCACCTGCACTGTCCGAGACTCTCCAAGACCTTGTCCGCAACGAGCTCAAGGAGAAGAAGCACACCGCCACTGAAGGTCTGCTATGGCTGAACCGGTACATCACTTGACCCCTGACTTCACCCACCTTGACTGACGCATCATGTAGTGGCCTCGACTTCACCGCCCAAGCCCTCCGCCACAACCTCACCAACTCGACCAAGGAGCTCGCCGACTCGTTCCGCGAGGCCTACGGCAAGACGCTCAAGCCACACCACTCGTTCATCGTCAAGCCCATCTTCAGTGCCGCGATGAGCGCGACACCATACAGGAAGGACTTTTATAAGAAGCTGGGTGACGACGATGCGAAGGTGCAGGCGGAGCTGGATAAGTGGCTGGTGGGATTGGAGAAGGATATTAACGTCTTGAACGAGTTTTTGGCGAGGAAGGAGGCCAAGTGGTAGATGGTGGCATGTAGTGGGGTTGAGTTATGATGGATGAAAATGATGATCAATGAGCATAACACTGAGCGTTCATAAACTTCCTGTGCTGGACGTGATGGAGCAGACTCTTGAGCTTGAGTGCTGTTTGGCGTGTCGACGACTTCTGGTACTGACCTGCGCATGGTAGTCCTGGTGAATGATCTAATCCAGGCGTATAGAGGATGATTCCCCTCCATGGCATTATCAACCAACACAACTTGGCAATAATCAAATCACTAACCTCCGAGGGTACTCACATTGTGTACCAATACCCATGGAGTAAGTTCACAATATCCAGGCCCACAGCAAATATATTCATACTCCTTCCATCTCCCACCCTATCCCGCAAAGAGCAACCCGGAATACTTCAAGCATGCGTTTCCGCACCGTCTCAACCGCCATGGCTACTATCGCTCCTTCCCTAGCGGAGATTGCGAACACAACTACATCAATAACTAGTATCGCCCATCCAACCATTACACAACCCGACTGTCCGTCTGTATATCATTCAATGCACTTGACGTCGCGCTACGCCCAGCCGAAAAGCGTGCATGCTAAAACAAGTATCGCGATTGCGATTGCATCTGCGGCGCTGATGGGGTGTGTAATCTTTACTGTGGGATTTGTTGTGCTGCGTCGCCGATGCAAGCGGATGAATACGACAAAGGGCAAACTTGATAGCCAGGGTGAGGATGTAATGGTCAATGCGGGCGATGTAGAAATAATTACAACGCCAGGAATGCTGATGAAGGGACCTGGTGGGATTTTACCGTTTCGGCGCGTGGGAGGAGCGGGTGAGGGTGAGGGTGGAGTGGTGGGTATGGGGTTTGGCGAGCATCGTAAGGAAAGGGGTGGGAAAATTGGGGGTGGGGGGTTGAGGATTGAGATTCTGGATTAGGATTTGGGTGTGAAAGAGTTGGGATGAGAAGGTGTCCGGATTTTGGATACCTTCAGTTTATTTGGGGTATGGTGCCATGTACTTGCTTGGATATCAATGCACTGATGTTGAAAGCGTATGATTTTGCAGGGCGCGGGCGTTTTAGAGTGCCATGATGAGAGGGTTGTATTAGTTGGAGTTGGGTATAGTTCTAAATTGATATTTCGCGTGAATGTCTTTTTGGTTCTTGCGAGCGAGTGAGACCTAGTTCTGGCAGTAGACTGCCGGAGGGAAAGAGATGAACTGCTGTCGAGTTTACTGGAGCGTTTCTCATCTCCCTGATGGATAAATTTCTGGAAGCCTTACAATACGACAGCTAGTATTCGCACTAAGTATGTCATTGTAAATATACAGTGTAGGGCGAGGCTTTCGTTCATGAACAATGCTCCTTGTACCCATGAAATACATAAGCCTCCCATTCATCACTTCCCCGTCCTAACCACAACCCACAAACCACGCGCACCACACCATACACCATATACGTCTCGCTCGCACTACTAATTATCTTTAGCTTCACGATCCATACAACAGCAATCCCACCCAACCCCAACATGCCCAACGACTATACCGTCTACACACTCCCTTACCACCCACCCATTCTTCCCCGCCACGCTAACAACACAATGCCCCACTCGCACCTGCCATCCAACCAGAACTCGTCCGAATACCAGGCCTTTCAAATCTGCTTGATCATCATGAGCGTCACTTTTGCCCTGTTTGTCGTGGGCAATGTCGGGGCGTGGTTTTGGCCCAAGTACTCGAACAAGCGACAGGCGAAGAAGCGGGCGAAGGATATGGAGTTGGCGTTTGGCGACTTGAGGCGCGATGCTGGGGTTGATGGGGTGGAGGAGCCGAGGAGAGTCGCGATGATGGGGAGGGAGAGGGAGTAGATGAGTGCTGTAGAATATGGTGGTTAGAGGGATGCTTTGATGGGACATCTTGCTTATAGGGGCGATGAACTTGGGTTAGCTTCTATCTAGGGTATAGCTTTGTGTAGTGAGATGCTATAGTTGTATCTCATTGCGATTGTTATTTGCTAGAGTAATAATGTTCATCACTTTGTGACGGAAGAGCTGGTGTAGCGGAACACTTGGAACACTTTCAACTCTCACAACTCTAAGAACTGTTGTATAATGCAACTACGTATAACCTTTGAGTAGATACCTCGCTACTGTATCTTTCTGTATACCGTGTTCATTTATTGTAAGCTTCTTTCGTACGTTATAATATCTTAATGTACTACTGGCCTGCCTTGCTTTACACTAGACGAATAAATGAGTTCGGGGTACTAAAAGTAGAAAGTACTTCTCGTTTGAGGATTAGGTACTGGACACTATAGAAAGGGCAGTCACTATTTTGCACTCAACATGTCTATGTATCAAGGTAAGTTTGCCAACGGCGTTGATGGGTCCTTGGCTGCAATGCAAGGCTGCGACCAAAGCAGGGGTTCCAGGATGCGGCGAGCGTAACCAGCGTTCCACGCGCTAGCAACCTCGCGGTGTCTACACTTCTGTTCCACCCGACTGCCCGGAACTACGACGAAATTAAAGCGACGGATCTGGGGTGGTAATGATGTAGGTGGGGGTGCCACATGCAGGCCTGCCCGCAACTGATGATTTGGGCAAATACCTTTGGTCTCCAGCTGAACCGGACACAGCCAATCATATCAGACCAATGTCCGGTGAACTTCGGGCCTCGACCCGCGCTGCTCAGCTGCCCAGAACGCTGTCAAAGAGAGGGCTCGCAAACTGTTCAGAAACACTCCCATCGATCGTCCACGCAAGCGCCTTTGGAGATATCCTGCTGCTCTACCTTGTAAGAATAATGGCGAATTCTCGGCAATCCGCCTTCGACTTGACATGGGCAACTGAGCAGCTCAACGGGCCGTCATCTAGTTTTCAATACGTTCCAATCGAGAGCGACCAGATCCGACTTCTATTCCTGATGCCTGGCGAAGGCCCAGAGAAAATAAAGTGCGACAYCTTCATTAACGACGTTGGGGAGGTAGCCACAAGGAAACGCTCACTCCAGATCACCTATGAGGCACTTTCTTACACCTGGGGAGACCCGCACTCGAAGGGATGCATCTACATCGAGAATCAGAAGGTGGAAGTTAGAGAAAATCTGGAAGCTGCCTTGCGCCGCCTGCGAGACAAGAACTACCCCCGGTCGATGTGGGTGGATGCCATAAGCATCAACCAAGACGACAACGACGAGAAAGGCACTCAAATTGAGCTCATGCGGCACATCTACGGCAATGCTACGATCGTGAACGTTTGGCTAGGTGAACATGCTGACGGCAGCGAGGCTGTCATGAGTATTTTCCAGGCTCTGGACCAAGGCAAGCTGCTAGAGGAGCAATTCGCCGCGCTGATCACGACGGAAACTGAAGAGCCCATCCACATATCCATAGCGGCGTTCTTTAACCGTCAGTACTGGAAGCGCGTATGGATCATCCAAGAGCTAGTCTGCGCGAAATATGCTGTGGTCCACTGTGGAGATAGCACTGTACCATTCAGTGCCATCCTCAAATTCCATCAGACTGTGAACGAAGTAGGGAAGGCGTGTCACTGGCCGAACGTTGCGCGGGAAATCACTCTCCGAACTGTTCCGAGCCCCTATATCACTGAGATCGAAGCCTGGAAGACGGTCCGCGATCGCAGCATCGAGACGCCCCAAAGCTCGTCCCCAGAAAAATTGAATACGCTGGCCGGTCTACTTTACGAGTCGCCGGTGAGGGAGGCGACGGACCCGAGGGACAGAATATTCGCTCTTTTAGGCATCATGGATGACATCAACAACAACAATGCTTGCATACCAGTCGATTATAACCTCACCGTGGAACAGTTATATATCGACGTCGCCAAATACTTGGTAGTTCTAAGAAACTCGCTAGCCATGTTTAGCCAGCTTCGCCCAAAGCAAAGCTGCCGTACCAAGTATCGTCTTCCCTCTTGGTGTCCTGACTGGTCGTTAGAACTGCCACAACCTACTCCACTCACTGCGTTTTCCGACTCCAATACTAATGTACGTGTTGCGTTCGCGGATCGAGAGGGTGCCGACGCAACTTTCGAATGTGTTGAAAATTCACATCGCATGTTGGTCACGGGAATAAAAATTGATACTTTGGCTGAAACCGGCGAAGAATTCAGCTTTGATGATGTCCACTGGTACCAATGGTTATGTTTCTCCGCAGTTGGAGAGTCCTCTCACGCTAGTAGAACCACTGATGTGGGGCTTGATGTCGGGGAGGAGCAATTCCTCGATCTCAGCAACGACCCTGCAGATGATCCTTCCAATGAAGACCTCTCTGAGCTACCTTTGCGCCTTCTCGCGCCCCAGAAAGTGCTGAACCTCGCGAATTCATATAGCCAATTGGAGCAACGCGAAATAGAACAGTGGGTGCGAAAAGCGCAGATGGGCAACCCTGCCCTAGCGACTCATGTGAAGATTGGGGGCGAGATGAAGTCCGCAGGGTCATTTTCATGCCAGCGCACATTTCTTAGCGACCTGGTTAAAGCCGTGCCGCGGATCGCCGAGGATTCGTTCATAAGCGCCAGAATCCGAAAACTCTGGCAGACTCTGATCTTCAGCGAGCGCACCGAGTGGGGCGACAATGAGAATGCCACCTTTGATAGCATGTTCCGATGCCTTCTGGGTTGGGCTCCTCCTCCGAATGGAGACCTTGCGACGAACGAGCTGCAGAAGATCGGTAGGTATACCAAGCCTATTCGCCGAGCCATCGCACGTGCTTCAACCGGGCGCACCTTTTTTGTCACCGCGAAGGGAAACATTGGAATAGCTCCGCTGGGAGCTGAAAAGAGCGACGTGGTATGCGTCCTGTACGGCTGTCTGCATCCTGTGTTTCTACGACCCAGGGCCAAGGAGTTTGAAGTAGTGGGAGTGGGATATTTGCATGGATACGCCGCTGGAAAGGCTGTCCAGGAAATGAAAGAAGGCATTTTGGAGGAAACGAAGTTTGTTCTCGTCTAAATAGGTTTGTACTCCAAATACGCATATATTTTCGACGATGGGTGGTAGCATTAAGAAACATCGCTAGTTCCCAAGATGCGTTCTTGTAGATCAGATGGAAAGGTCTATACTTTATGGTTGAAGACTGGCAATAGTTGGTCCCCTCGTACTATCGATTTTGAGGTGAATGTCTGCCGGACGCCAAAGTGACTCCCAATCACCAATCTCACATGCTATCTTGTATCATCCCAATCTACTCAGATCCACGACTTATCCAATTATTTGATGCCCTTGACCCATATTGAAACCTATGCAGGTCCGTCGGTCCGCGCTCGTGGGGCATCCCCGGCAAAACAACGGGTATTGGACAGCATCGCCAACCGCACGTCGTCTACGCTCGGAACTTCTATGTCATAGATTGCGCCACATGTTTGTGGGGCTCGACTTAATCTAATCAATGTAGATAAGCACTTTCAAGATTTTTTTGTCATGGAGAGAGAGCGCCCTTGTTTGCTCAAAAAGAAGTGGACCACTGCTGCACGACTTCTCTGAGTTTTGCATATTTCAGCCATGGCCAGAACATGCTTTTCAGCCCTTATTGCTCTCGCAGGATCTGTCGTGGCGCAAAGCGGTGTTGATTTGGACAAGCCGATGTTGGGAGGAGGGGGAAGGCGAGGGCCTGGCGCGATGCTTCGGTTTGGTTGTTCGCAAGTGAGTTAATGATCTACACAGTGGTGTATGCTAAGATTACAGGTTGTAATTGAGCGAATTGATCCGTGGGTACTTCGTAGTGGCGACTTACGCGACGATCTGACGTTGGCAGTCTTGTGAACCCGGAATTGATACCGTCAACCCACATGCACCAAATAGTAGGCGGCGTTCGTGAAATCGGCTGAAATGATTGCTACAACGTCTGATAAGTTGAATAGAACGCTTTCTCGGCGTCAATGCCCAATACCGATATCTCCAAGCTTGCCACCTGCAACACATGTCACTTTCTCGAAGACTTTAGGTACCGTAACTACTTCTTGACTTCGTAGACAAGGACTAACTTCTCTAGTAATTACTGGACCGCAAACATTTATTTTCAAGCTCGCAATGGCACCTACAAACGGGTACCCCAAATCGCGAACCAATTCAACGATGGCGACAACGCTGGGATCACGCTCTACTACACCTCACCTGACGCCAATGCCACCACAGCTTTCCAACCTGGATTTCGCATGCTCACTGGTGACCCCTTGAGGCGCACGTCCGAAGGCTTTGGCAAGAATATGCAGCAATGCTATCGCTGCTACACGGCGCCAGATTGGGGCGGCAGTCCGTACCCGCCGTGCATGGATCCCAAGTATGACACCGACTATTTCCCCAACCAGCCATGCCCAGGTGGCATTCGATCCAACATCATCTTCCCGCAGTGTTGGGATGGGAAATCTTTAGACTCGCCTGACCACCGCGCGCACGTAGTGCACCCTGTCAGCGGGCCGGCGGCGTTTCCCGTTGTGAATGTTACGTGTCCGACCAGTCACCCCGTGCACGTTCCACAGTTGATGTATGAGGTAAGTAAGGTAGTTTTGCGCGGTATGGCTGTTTGAGTCACACCGGGAATTTTTGCTGCTCACTTTTTTGGCCTGTGCTAATCTCCCGTAGGTCATGTGGGATACCACCGCCTTCAATAATAAATCAGACTGGCCCGCAGATGGAAGCCAGCCATTTGTACTATCGAATGGAGACCGCACCGGTTACGCCCAGCATGGCGACTATGTATTTGGGTGGAAAGACGACTCGCTCCAGCGCGCCATGGACAGCGGATGTTACCTACGTAACTGCTCATTATTGACGGAACAACCACCGAGGATCAAGAACTTGTGCAATGTGCCAGTGACCTTTGAGGAGGATATCGACGGGTGGATGGACGAGCTGCCTGGAGGCGGCATGGGAAATTGAAAGCGATAGCTAGATGGGGTTCTATGCAGCTAGTCAAACTAAGCTTTTTAGGCTATGTGAATGGGCGCAAAAAATAACAGGACCATAGGACGTTGACAAAAGCGCTCCCCAGTCGCTCAACCCTACTTGAGCAGCATGCCGGCGTATCAGTAGCAGCTCGCTCACAACGATCTGCTGTTGACTAGCTTCTCAAACTCACACTTCCATCTCTAGTTGTTGGAAGGCGAGCTGACATCCTTGGACTTACGATCGAGCTGAAGGTATCCCATTCGCCAAAAGTGTTTGAAAGGGCTTCCTCGAATATATCTATCCTACGATCAGGTCGAAGCTGTAGCTTGCATGGCTCCAGTCATAGGTGTGAGAAAGGGTATAATTCAGAGTTACGAACCTTGGAGCATCTCTTCCTCTAATTATTTGGTGTGTGGGCGAGTATTCGTGGCATCTCGTCACGCAGAGTGTCTGGCTGCGTAGGGATGGACGTTGAAAGACGACGTGAACGATGCGATCTCATGTTAAGTTGAAGTTGAGTGTACACCCACAGTTTCCGGTGCCGGGATAGTCACATTTTGAGAATTGCCAGTCGATGCGAAGTGGCGTGAGATGACTTCTTTGGGGCTCAAACTCAGTGGTTGAAAAGTGAGACCGGTGACGTCATTGCGCTGGGACCACCCATGAGTGCATTCGCTCTCAGTGTGCCTCAACACTGCACTGCACCCGACGTTTATGCTCGTATTGCGGCTTGACAAGGCTCTCACCACTGTCCGAACTCAAGGACCTTGAGCGAGCAACAAGGCAGACATTCGGCCCCAACCGAGATAGCTTGTCATGACCCTGACCCTTTCTGGAAGATTGAATGGCCAAGATGGACAGCCACAAGCCACCACGAAGCGGTGCCGCGGATCCCACTCTCTGATTGGCGTTGAGCGTACATAACAATGTCGGTCTTTGTATGTAAGGCCAGCCGTGCCTGCGACTTTACTACTCAATTGAGATGGCCCTGCGCCGAACTTACGATGTCGTGACAATGCTTCGCATAACAAAGCCTTGTTCTGCACGGAATTCGAGTCGTGCTCAGGAACAGCGTATGCTCTCAGCCAATGATTTCGCAAGATACTGCTGCAGGTAACGGAGAGTTCGAAAGTCAAGCCTTCGGAAGCTTACTCTCGGCACTGGCCTGATGTCAATCTACCATTCTACACCGGAAGACGCCAACATGTATATATAGATCCATATGACGCCGCTTCAAAGCTCAAGTTTTCAACCCATCTTTACTTTGACTTGAAGCTTTCGCCCATGATGAAAATGTCTCCGCTGTACGCTGCAGCATCGGCAGCTCTAATCATACTCCCTGGTAGCGCATCTCCGCTGATCGCAAGAGACAACGGCTCATTGCAATATGATTTCACGAATGTACGAACTGTGTTTAAGATGTTGTTGAAATGACTGACACGTTTAGCTGACAGCGAGTGCGACCTTGGACTGGAAGCCTTGTTACGAGAACTTGTGAGGCAGCACAACAATACTCTAGATATAGTACTTATCTTTGGGAAGCACGTGTGCGGCATTGATTGTCCCACTCGACTACTCCGATGCCTCTGCAGGCAATATCACTCTAGGCATTGTCAAGAAGCCCGGAGACACTCCCGATGCTCAAGAAGTGCTTGTCAACCCAGGAGGTCCAGGCGGTCCTTCGACGGGCATGGTGCTCGATGACTATGCCGCTATTCAGGACAAGATCGGCACCCAGTACGCACTGGTCGGTATCGATCCTCGTGGGACCGGAAATAGCGGGCCACTGGCCGACTGCTTTCCAGGTTACTCAATCGTCGCGAGAAATGCGTTCTTGTCGCAAGCAGGAGCACCAATTGATAACTATCACGGCGACTATGTTCTTAAGCAGGGCCACCAAGCTATGTTGGAGTACGGCAAATGGTGCTCGCAAATCTACTCTATCAACGGTACTGCGAGATATGCCGGGACCGTAGCAACAGCACAAGACATGCTCCATTACATCCAGCTACGTGCCAAAGATCGGGGAAAAAATCCTGACGACGCGAAACTGTGGTTCTACGGCATCAGTTACGGCACCATCCTCGGTCCCACATTTGCATCTCTCTACCCCGACAAGGTCGAACGCATGATCCTCGACGGCGTCCTTGAGCTTGAAGATCATTTCAACGGAGGATGGGAAGAATCTACCGCCAACAGTGACGAAGCAGCACGCTTCTGGTTCAAGCGCTGTTTTGAAGCTGGGCCACGAATTTGTGGCTTTCATCAGAACGCTACTTCATGGCAGGAGATTGAGCAACGCTTCTGGTCTCTTTTCAACAACTTGAAAGACAATCCCATCGGTCTCGGCGATCCTATCGACCCTGCGGCTATTACTTATGCGGAGCAAGGTTCTGTCCTCACGCCATATGTTTACACCTGGCAAGATCTGATCAACCAATTCTTCAGCGCAAGCTACGTCCTCGCGCCATTATTCTACGCCATTCTCGATCAAACTCTCATCGAACTTCAGACGGGTAACTACAGCCAAGTTCAATTCACCTCTATCGCCGCCACAATCTCGACCTACGCACCAGTGTACGACGATCGCATGGCGCGCACATTGATCAATTGCTTGGACGCAAATGGTCGCTCCAATTACACCGAGTTTGATGCCTATAAAAACTTCGTTGGTGGAATGGCTGATCGAAGCGAGTACTTCGGATTGAAGATAGGGACGTTTAGCGGGCCGATATGTAGCCAGCTGGAGTTGGCTCCGCCAGAGAGTCAGGCTTTTGATGGTATGTCCTCCAATTCCCAAACTTTTGCAAAGACACGTTACTGATGAGCAACAGGCATCCCGAGAATCGGAGACAAGAAAGTCCCAATCCTCTTCGTAAGCGGTATTGCGGATCCTGTCACGCCGTTGCCATCTGCGGAGAAAATGCAGACGTATTTCCCCGGGTCTGGCTTGTTGAAGTGGAATAACAGCGGTGTAAGTGCACCGTAACAACCATGGTTCTTAAGAGAGTTTGGCTAATAGCTTTGTAGCATTGTGCGCATTTCCAGAAATCAGCGTGCGTATCGCAGTACGAAAAGCAATTCATGCTTGATGGCACAATTCCGCCGGCAAACACAACGTGCGAGATTGACCAGCCAAACCCGTTCTTGATTCTTGCGGAGCAGATGGCGAATGGGACGCAGGGTTAGACTGGAATTGGAAAGTACTTTCCTAAGCTGTTGTGAGATTTCAGATCCCCTTAAGTCCAATACGAAGCCTCGTTCTGTTCTATCATGGCTTTTTATTACTCCAGATTGCGGATTTACCGTTTGATGAGAATGATTGTCCAATATCGGCTTCCAATTGACATCGACTAGCTGTACCAACTCAAATATCAATAGAATCACCTTCTCGATAGCCCATTTCCTGAACCTTTACTGCTCGTTCATCCTACCTCCGTTCTATACTTTGCGCCACCACAGTATCTAGTCTTCATCATCGTTCAAACTCTTGCTAGATACATTGCGAGGTCGGCACGTGGTAACAGCCGGGCACATTTTACTTCACCTTGGCGATCATGTGCTGTCGCCTCGGAGCCCATCGCTTCCTTCTTGTTGAGTTCAGTTTTATGTCCTCTTGCTAGTAACATCACGTAAGTCTAATAGTACTTTGACTGAAACATCTGAGGTTTCTGATTGCACGGTAGAGAATCTGAAGACTACACGGTCGGTTTAGAAGTCGAGATTCCGCCAGGGAATGCCTTTGCCGCTTGCAGTGTCAGACAAGCCTTAATCGATCCGGTAGTTTGTCTAGTACATCTTCCGTTCCTGCCAAGTCGAACACCCATTGCAAGTCATGGCTGTTCTCGCCTCTGGTGGTCCAAGCTACGCCTCTTCTCTCAAACTTTCGCTGTTCTTCCTGAACACAAACGAGCAGAATTCCCCCTATAGCAGCGTCGTTCCAATCTCTTTTGTGATAGGGATTATTATCGTACCATGACGTGACAATAGGTAGGAAGTACAATTGCTCACCGGTCGCTGTATCAATTTTTAAGTCCATCGAAGTTATGCTGAGCTGGGCACGACTAACTCGCTCGACCCGACCCTGTAAAATAACCTCTGCATACTTGATCTCAGTGTGATGGTTCCCATGCGGACTTTCAATCGAGATTGTTTCGACCCGTACAAGTGGTTGAGTGCTTTCTCCATCAGAAGATAGATAAAAATTCGGATGATAAGAAGCGTGTTCTAGCAGATCCAACGAAGCCCAAGACCATGTAGGACAGCGATATTGAGATTGTCTTTGGCGAGCCGGTGTATCTATGCTCCATAAGAGAGCTCCAGGCATCTTGGACATCCAAAAACCTGCACAGTACTTTGTTTGAAGTCGGTCCTCGTATTCTCTTGCTATGGCTCCAATCGCGATGAAACGATCTGACTGGAATGTCAGACCACTTGCTAGGTACAATCGAAGAATTTCACACCAGATGCGGTAGATGTCGTCTTTGGAGGATGCGGCACTCGCTGCCTTGGGTCGATCTTCCCCCAGAACGAGGGGTAGGCCTGCTGGGAGAGTCTCGTTCGCTCGGCTCGTTCGACATTCCCACAACACCTGATCGGAGAAGTGAACGGTGCGTGGACTGAGGATACGTTCTTGAACAACCCAAGACCGACGCTGCAGCGGACGATCCGATCGGTCAATCATCAAGCTGTCCTTCAATGTGAACAGTAGCGTATCTGTATGACCTTCCTTTCTTATAATGACTCTTTTATGATTGGCGAGACAACGGCGAGCACCAAGCGAACGCGACTGAAACATGCCAGGCCCCGAGGATGTTACCGGATCTATGGCAATGTTCAGAGCACACTGTTTGTAGACTTGAGACATCATTGCTGCTTCAGCTTGCCAATCGTCTACCGAGTCCTGCATGATGCAAAGCGAGTCGATCCAGAGATATCGCAACCCTATGCGCCGTGTAAAATCTATGGCGTCACGGAAAGACAGCGGCAGACTCTCTGATAATATTTTAGTCTTGAGTTCTGTCTCGTTCATGGACGTGAGCCTGGGACACTCTTCCGTGATCGAACCCCATCGGTGGCTTAGGGCAGCGTACGGCGGTAGCGGACTTTTGGCAAGCTCAAGCGTGGAAACTAACTTTAGTGATCCGTAAACATCGAGCAGACGTGTTGGAAGCCAAGGATCATGAGTACTTTTGCATGCGATGTGATCGTCGCAGCAGCCTTTCCACCACCTCTTCACTAGACTATCGCATTTAGGAGAGGAAGTCGAACGAGGGAAGTCTTCAGGACTCTCAGGCGCAACAGCAGGGATATCTGTGTTTGTGAGCAGTATTCTTCAAACTGCAATAAATTGCTTACCGAACGAATCGACATGGACGGCCGCACTTCGTTCAAATGTTCCTGTCAAGAAAAACCCAAGTCTGTATACGGAGACAACGATTTTAGTGCCACGTCTATTCCTCTCCGTATGTTGTAGCATTAGATTATGTGTGACGATCAGGTCTGCGATTTCGTCTTCGTCCGTGGCTAACTGCTTGTAGAGCTGTTTCGCGTAGTGTAATTGCGCGCCGCACCAATGGCACCCGCCTTCTGCAGACTCTTCGATCTCGTTGTAGTCGAAGCTGAAGTTTTCCATTGTCCCAGTCACAAAAGAGAAATTTGGTCGATCGAAAATTGCCGCGCAAGTTTTGCACGACTTCGCGCCTTCCGCTTCATCCTACGAAGCATTCACTCCATTAGTTTGACCCTCAACAAACAGAAAATCACTAACGCACATTGTCAGACATATTGCTGTATCCGAATCTGCCACAAAGAGTGATGACGGGATCTTCCGTTCTCGAGGACGAAAAGCGGGGTAAGGAGATTAGAATCAACCACGGCTGAAGAGCACCTTCTCCATTCCACCGCTAGGGCTTACAGCCTCACGTGATTCATCACCTCACCTGCACCACAGGCAGGAAATCCATGTGAGCAAAGCAGGCGCTAGGCAAGTCGATGAGCTCTAATATAACCACGCCACTTCATACCGCAGCAAGACTGTACACAAAGTGTTGCACGCCGCGCTGACTAGATTGAAGCTATCCTCATAGCATTTTCCTCCGGAATCGAGCCTTCCCCAAAAGATTGCAATTATACAGATACATGTCGTTTTTCATGAGCGATTCAAGCGATGGCGACAGGTATGCGAATACCACGCAATTTGTCGCATTGACGGACTTGTCCCGGAAGGTAATGTATGCAATGCAAGATGAGTCTGATGGAAATCTGCCTTTCTTGCGTTGAAAGTTAGGTTATGTTCTGATATGTGACACTCCGGAAACATCTCATAAACTTTTCCATAATACCACCAAAACGCGATCCTCATTGTGCTTCGGTCGCAAAGTTCAAATCTTCTTGGCAGAATCGATTTCGCCCTACAATCAGATAAGGAAGCATGTGCGAGGCTTGCTGATAGCTCAACCTATCATGAATACCTTGCATCTACCTCCGATGACCATGATTTGCCAAAATGGAGAGAGCGTACAGGGAAGGTAAGCCACAAAATCTCAGCTGAACTTCACGTTTTCAGCCGCACGTTGTTATCCACAACTCTATATTTCACATCTCGATTTCGTTGCAAACCATACAAGTTCCTGCCACAAATTGTCTCTAAGTGTTCTGCACCGCTTTTATTGGCCAGTTGAGTCGCAATAAAATTGGCCCGACATGAAATCTTTTATGAAAAAGCTCAAGAGTTCGAGCAAACCGAAGCCCGAAGCACAGTCCGCGCCCCGAGCACAGTCCACGCCCCATGTCGTGCAAAATACACCGTATCATTCCGGCCCTCGATGTTTTCAACTCTCAAATGGAGCGCCTTGTCCATTTTGCTCGATGGTCGAAAAGGTCCATCCTTACAAAGACCTTCGCGACATGCCGGTCGAGGAAAGGGTCCGAGAAGGTATCGAAGCAGGCATTAGTGGAGCGGCCTTCCCAATAAATCTCCTTGCGGCATCTGCTCAAGCTGGCTGCTGCTCTTGTTCCATCATGCTTCAGGCGGTGGAATGGTGTGTAGCTGAACAAAAGCGACAACAACCACCGCCAGAGCCTTCGTTCAGCCCCTTGATGGATTTCGCCATGCGACAAACAACCGAGAACAATCCGCCGACAGGAGTCATGCGCCATTGTGAAGGGAAGCTGCACTATTGGCAGCTTACCCGCTTCCTGGGCCCGACCCATGGGCCTGGGAATAAAAAGAATCCGTCATTCCAGATATTCACTTTGCCCGGTAAGTGCCTCTACCCGAAGGAGCTGTCTTTTGCTTCTGCTTCTGGAAAGTGCATTCCTAATATCTCGTACAAATGATATCCAAGTCTTTAATTCAATCTCTTCAGAGCCAAGAGAGTTGTGCTTACTTTGCCTATAGATGCACCTGAGTCGTTTCATCGACTTCCCAAGGCTCGACCATTCGAATTTGACCGCAGCATGAGCGCATGTGTGGGCCAAGCAATAGATTGGCTCAACAGATGCCTGAATGGTCATGCTGGCTGCCATCATGAAGCCAACGGCCAAGCACCTCTTCCGACGAGAGCAATCTGGGTCGGTGATACAGATGACGATATCCGACTTGTTAATTCTGAAGGTACTTCTGCGCCGTATGTCTGCTTGAGCTACAAGTGGGGTGGATACATTCCCGATTGCATCACCAAAACGGAGTCGCTGCAGCGCAACCTGACGCAGCTTGAGTGGTCCACGCTTCCCCAGCTATTCCAAGATGTTGTTCACCTAACCAGAGCGTTGAAAATACGCTATTTATGGATAGACTCTGTGTGCATTGTTCAAGATGACAAGTCGGACTGGGCAAAAGAAGGGACGCAAATGGCAGCGTACTACGGCAACGCTTTCATCACGATCGCTGCCGTCCGTGCAGAAACACCAGAAGAATCGCTCTTCTCAAAATCAGAGGCACAAGACGTGCCGCATGAGATTGTCCCGTTGAATCCGCAGTGTGTTCCTGGAAGAGTCTTTGTACGGCTAGGCAAACCGCACGACAATGACTGGAAAGCTCTCGACCGCAGCACGACACCCTTACTCACACGAGCATGGGTGTACCAAGAGCGCCTTCTCTCCGCGCGAGTTCTCTCCTTCACCGCCACAGAACTCGTCTGGGAATGCACCGAAGACACAACCTGCCAATGCGTCCTCGACAACCACACGCCCGGCGCACCCGCGCACTTCGTCTCGAAATGGCACTGGCCCAGCATCGCCCACGAAGAACAAACCGTGTACCCTAAAAAGGTCTTCTCCAACCTCCTTCTCTCCACACCAACCCCTTCTCTCCAACAACGCATGCACGCATGGTACAATCTCGTCAACCAATACTCCGTCCTGCACCTCTCCTTCGGCACAGACAAACTCATGGCTCTATCTGGCATCGCAAAAGAAATGCACCGCATCCGCAGCGATACGCGCTACCTCGCCGGTCTCTGGGAAGACACACTGCTGCCGGATTTGTGCTGGAACTCACCGCACAACGGCACGGCGCTCAAACCAGGCGAATACCGCGCGCCATCATGGTCCTGGGCAGCCGTGGACCACCGCTTCGGCACGAAATTCCACTACCATGATAAACCTACTTTCGATCCCGCGGGGGCGCGAAATCGTGAGGCTTTCCCCACCGACGAACAAGTCCTGGTATCAGAAGGTACTGCAGATGAGTCACTTTTCCGCGCGCGTGTAGTCGGGGTAGATATCTCCCCAGCGAACCCAATCGACACCACCGGCCCATTAACAGCAGGTTCACTCACCCTCGAAGCCCTCGTGCTCTGGGGCGTAGTAGCATACGACCCGCACTCAATGCCCATCGCACCCAGATTCAGCGCGCCGACATTCACTTCTGAATTCGGGGTCGACCATAAACTCGACCCCAAGATATGCTATGAGACGTGGGTGCATGTGTACGAGGACAAGAGGCTGTGTGCCGTTATTCCGCTGGTGACGCACAAGGGCGGGACGTTTTGTTTGGTGGTGTATTGTCGGGATCTTGAGGCGAAGGTGTTTGAGCGGATTGGGTGGGTGTATGCGACGCAGTGGAAGGTTGCGTTGATGGAGACGATTAAGTTTTATCACCCGTTACCGGCGCCGGAGGTGGCGAGGATTACGATTGTTTAGAGACGAATGTGGGTTTATGTTTGTGATGGCGGTTAGTTTTGCTGTAGAGGTGAAGCCGGCGGGAGTGGGTTGGTGGATTGGACTTTTTTCTGCAATTTAGATGGAGATTGTGAAATGCGCCTTTTTTGGACACCTTGGGCATGGGCATGCACATGCTGATGTGAAGATCCCGACTATCCTACCATCTCTTCTCTCTCCTAATGATACTCTCGAACGGGATGAAGTGACATTTCAATCAACGCATTCAAGACAGGCTAAGACTTTGCCGTGACTCTAGACGTGAGACAATGCATTTACCAAGTCAAGTATGCTTGCTAATTGACTCAACCACACAATGAGCAATACAAAGTATGCGTCATACCAGCATATATAACAACCCCCAATCAACTAGTGTGCGCCATACTATTTCTCCAATGATCGAGGAATTACCTACACTATATTTCTTACTACGACAAGAAAATCCTCCCATCCACTCCCCTCCTCACGCTAGCTATATTCACTCTACCAATCTATCAACCAGCGCAAACTCATGTGCGGACGTATTCATAAAGTCTACGCATGCGGACACAAAGACCTCGAACCAACCGTAGAGCGCTGCGAGCCCCTTGCGCCAGAGAATCTAGCGAGTCTAAAGGAAGCGCGGATTTGCGTGAATGAGCCGCATGGGAGGGCGAAGCGGGCGGTTTATAGGGTTGAAGTAAGAAGGGTACTAGAGGACTGTGAGGACTGTACAAAAGCAAGACTGCACGCCATGAAGGAGAGAGACCTAAGAAAAAACAGCATAAAGTAGACTATCTCACTTCGTGTACTGCAGTATTTTCTTGGAGTTCGTAAGTAGAGCACTTGCTCGTCCAGTCATTACAGCAGCGTTTAAAATTACGGAGAAGACACTTACGACACGGGGAGAGACGCGAAAACAAAGGAAAATAGCGAGGTAGATACCCAATAGCCAATACAGAGAGATCTTCTTAACCTTGTTACCTGCTTCTACTTGCTTTGGACGGTAAAATTGGTGCCGAACCATTCATACACGACTCACTACAACACAGTTCTTGAGGAGATGAGAAGATTTAGGAAAAAAAGAGAGGAAGATACTCAGTATCTAATTCAGAGAGATGCCCTCAACCTTGTTACTTACTTCTACTTGCCATGGACTGTGACATGGGTTTCGAACCATACGTATCAACGACTCCGTCTAAACAAGTTTGTTTCCCCAATCTAAAGCGACAAAAGAGCGTAATAAAGCAGAACAAGCTTGCGTACTGGATGTAGAGAGTTTCAGGGTAGTTATGATAGATCAGATTATCATCAAGCCTCATATGCTTCCTTACCTACTTGTCGAGTGAAAACCAAATCGTACTCTCCGGACCATCTGGACAACGCGCCACATCAACCAACACTCTTGAGACAATTTAGACTTTGAATGTATTTACTTCAATCATGCATACTTCCGATCTAATCTACCCACACCCAGCCCACCACGACCCACATCCCATGCACCAAAAAACCACCTTCCCAAACGCCCAAAACACCATCCCAATGCCCATCACCCTTTACCCACCCCCCCTCTCAACATCACGACCTACTCCTCCTCCTCCTCCTAACATCCTCCATCTCCTCCGCCATAACCCGATTAAACTGCTCCCAGCCATCAAGATAAACATGATGCCCCGCCTTGTTAATAACCACAACTTTCGCATCCCCCTGATCCCTCTCCCTCTCTTCAGCACTTGCACGTTCTAATACCATCTTCCTTTGAGTCTTGATTTTCTCTTCCGCCGCAAATCCACCCGCGACATCCATCCAGTCGTTTTCACCATACATGAACACAATCGGAACGCCGTTTTCCCTCGGCGCGTGCGTTTCTTGTACAGAGGTATCAGCGGAGTCGACGGTAGGCGCAGCATGCGTTCCCAAATACTGTCTCCCCACACCCTGAATCCGTCTAATCATCGGACTCCTCGCGAACGCGCCGGGAGCAAGTAAATACGCAAGCGCATACTCTGAACTCCCGCGCTGGCGGAAGAGCGCATAACTGTAATCATGCAGCGCTTGTGCTTCTTCTTCAGGAAGCATGGAGAAGCGGCGTGACGTCCACCCGGAGACGAGGCGGGGGCCGAGAGGTCCGCTCCAGCGCACAAAAGTGAATGGCGAGATCATGTTTGCTTCCCAGAGGTAGTAGAGCCAGGCTGGGAGGCGGCGTTTTGGGGGTTCTTTTGCGGATTCGTGGTTTTTGCGCTGGTTCATGAAGTTGTTGTTGTCGGCTGTGGGGGGTTTGGTGGCGTTTTGGGTTTCGGAGGCGTCTTGTGTGAATTCGTTGGCGAGGGTCGAGGCTTGTGGGTCGGGCATGTCTTCGTTGACGGCGTAGGGGTCTTCGGGGATGCCGACGGGGGATGCGAGGATGAGTTTGTTTAGGTGGCCTGGGTACTTGAGGGCGTATGCGATGGCGAGGTAGCCGCCTAGGCTGTGTCCGAGGAGTGTGAATTTGTCCAGACCGCGCTTGATGCGCCATTCTTCCAGCGCGTCGATGAACCACGACTCGGCTTCTTGGATCTTGCCCTCCTTGTCTTTGGCGTGGATCTTGAAGTTCGGCCGGCTGCTCCTGCCCATACCGAGTAGGTCGAGAGCATACACCTTCCATCCCTCGGCACGCGATAACGACTCGAAGTTGCGGTAGAAGAAGCCCAGCCCCGCGCCATAGCCGTGCAGCATGACGAGATTGTCCTCGACCTCTTCGCCGATGCGCTCGACGGAGAACTCGTTCAGCGCGCGGCCCTTCCCGCTCAGCTCGACCATCTGCGAGTTCCACCGCCGCGGGCCATGCGGGTCGTTGAGGCTGTTCGTCTCGGTATGTGCTTCGGAGGTCTTTGGCGGGGCTGTGAGGTCTGCGGAGGAAACCGGCGCAGAGCCCGTCTGGGTGTGTGTCGGCGGCTTCTGGAGGTGGGGGATGAAGGAGAGGACGCGGTGTTCGGTGGCCATTGGCGAGTGGCCGGCCCACCATTGACTGAAGCCCTCGGAGGCGCTCAATGGGAACCATCGCGATATCCTGCCCGCCTCTTGCCCCTGCTCCTTTGCCCGCTGGCTGGCCAGCATCGCCTGCTGCCCTCGCTCTCTGACCTCCTCATTGCCGTCCTGCGCCATTGTCGCGTTGCCCTTTGCTTCAATCCGAATGGGTGCACTGCTTAAACTGAGGCCAATGTAGCTCGCGCCTCCGAATCCTGCGGCTTTTTGTACGATGCTCGTTGCGCGCGGTCGAGCGTGAAGATATATCCGCAGCATGCGCCGCCACGGGAGAAAGTGTGACGAAGATATGGTGGCGGAAGAAAAAGTCGCAGAACACCTCAGGAAAGCCCCTGAGGCGCTGCTGCGAGGATATGTGTTTTGATCTTTATCGAATGCTGACGTAGTGGCTGCCTGCGCCGAACGAAAGGTGGCGGAACGCGACACCTGCGACCGGAGTTAACTGTCGCCGATGTGCTTTTTGGGCGCTGGCGGACGAACAAAAGCCCCGTGGGCCGGCCAAATTTCCAGATTGCTGCCTTGATTAGATGTTCAATGGATTTTACGGGCCCCGACATGCAATTGAGCGTTTGGACATGGAGGAGGGGATTTGGGCTCGAGTTGAAGAGCGGTGTCTTCTTGGGGTGGAGGGGCGCATGTGACCCGCTCTAGCATGTCTCCCGTGTAGGCATGACCATGAATAGCGCTCTTTAAGTGCTTCTGCGGATCGAGCGATAATGTGTGATATGCTCAACAAGTGAGAGATGCCTTTCGTTGCGATTGACCTGCGTGAGGCTCAACAGCGCGTGCGATCCAATCAGATGCAGCCATACGACCACAAGGTGGGCTGCGAAGTGAGCCCGACACATGCATTTGGGATGACAGCACGAAAACATGTGAGAAAGACGGAGAGGTAGCAGCTGTGTCTTGTTTAAAATGCTGTCATTATTCGTGTACTCGTAAGTCGTTGCAGTGGTATACACATTTGGTGCCTGTGCCTAGCAGTAGATGACGACAATCATGGCCAACTCTCAACCACCCAAGTATGTACACGGCGCTCAGAGATCCTTACGCGCCCTTCTTGTTCTGCTGTCATTCCGTCGCAACTACCATTGCTCTTCAAGCCGTCCTCATAATGCGGTCTAAAATCCACGGCGCGAGTCAATTGCGCATATGATCGCAGCTGGGGGCAACCACTCGGTTGATGAAGGGAATTGCAACCTGTAAAGTGTGCCGGGGCGTGCGGCAATAGCGTAGCTGGAGTAGTCACCAACGCATCGTCGTCAGACAACGGACTTCTTGAGCATGGTGACATTGCAGTGGACGTGGAAGTGTGGCGTGAATGAATTCATAACAGAATGGTACATTCTGCTTCTTGATGTACGTTGTTCCGCATGCGATCTTCCCATTGCGTCTTCAGACAAAGCGCTTCGGCTCGTGCGTCACCTGGATCGTTCGATCACTTGCCACCGTCTGTTGCGAGAATCTTGGATCGGTCTTCGACAAGCGTGTGCCGTGGTTTGCAAAGCCACCGGACTCGGTGCGATAAGTCGTGTTTGGACGCGAATTCGACGGAATGTTGTATAGTGCCTTCTCGCGCAAAGTTTCCTCACTCGTGACTGGCGTGACCGGAGTGTCCGCCATCTCCTCCTCTGGTTGCTTCTTCTTTCGCCGCGTGCAGCAGCATGTCCGGTTGTATGGGTAGCACCAGAATAGCCAGGAAACGACCCAGATCAAAATGAAGACGGGGACGATACCGATCCCGACGATGAGTCCAATGGACGTTGCCGACAGGCCCTCGGTCGAGGAGCCGCCTTCGAGAAACTGACGCGGAGCAAGGTGAACGAGTGATGGCATTTTAATTTCTGACGTCCTTTCGGTCCCCGAGGTATTTACAAAGCGAGTACGGCAGTGCCTATGGTCGATATATACGGACGCGGTCGGCGACGTGAAGAGTCTAGAATTGACAGCGAGAGACTAGTGACTCTTTGTTGTGAACGACGGTCAAGTTGGTTTTGGGTGACAAAAATGCGCCGCGCGTGGCTCACAAAGCATTACATGCCTCATGGCGGGCCTTTGTACCGGATGCAAGCGGGTCACTTTGCAAACGTCATCTGGGCACGTCCTTGAAGGAGCACTAAGTGACGCACTCCAACCCCATGCTAAGACCTCGTGAGTCGTGGCCGTTACGTATGCGGGCCTGGGGCTTCTCAGGTCCAAGGCGCTACAGCTGGGTTGCGGGAGCCGCGAAGCCGAATAGCTGGAGAATCGTCAGGGCAAGCGGTGCAAACAGCATCATTCCATTGTGCCCTGGCAGTGTTAGCCTTGTTCGGGGATAGCGCGTCTCGGGAACCGCGGCGATTTGCTCCATCAGCACATGGAAAAGCAAGGTTCCTGACCCTGCAATGCCGCGTGCGCATCGCATTGGTATGTGATGCTCGAACACCTTGTAACACGTCTTCCTCAGACATGTCTATTTTGGGAGGTGTCACAGTACAAAACACCCAAGATTCCCACCGTGTCGTCGTGTTTGAAATGGGTTTCGGCACCATCTCCGATGCGCGCGAGTCGTGTCTCGGGGTTTGCTTACCTCCATGCTTGGCAATGGTCTTCTGAAGGCACTTCGAACCTGATTGCCAGACTTCTTGTCTCCCAGCCTCCCCAAGATCAACCACCTTGAGATTCTTGGTAACGCCGTCTTGGGGCATCGCTTGGATCGCGGCATCCAGTGTAGACCTGAAGAGTTTCTCGGTCTCATTATACGGCATTGTCGTGTCGTCCTCAGCATGAGCGAATACGATCTGGAGGTGGGCGCAGTTCCCTGCCAAGATGTCAGCGGGGTACATTGGTGTGATTGCAGGGCTCCTCGTGGATTGCTGGTACATATTCTCTGGGCATCGTGGCCACTTGCAATCAAAGGACTCAAAACACCACACGCAAAAGGTGACTCACGAGCGAGGTCTGCAAGACGATCATCGCTGTGCCATGTGTCGCGCATCCTGCGACCAAACCAGAACTGAAAACGCGAAGACATCTTGACGGGTGCCAAGACCGGTATTACTCCTCCGATCGAGTACGATGCAAAAGCGTTGCCCGCGTTTGTGAATGCTGCACACAGAATCAGCCCCGCAAATTCGATGCCTAGTTTTGCGTAGTGATGTGCTATGCCCGCGACTACGGCTGTCCCAAGAGAGTGACCGAGAAGCACGATGCGTTCTGGTGGTACCCTCGCTTCGTTAAGCGCCCACTCAATGACCGCTTCAGCGTCGTTTAGTAGACCGGTCTCCGAAGGTGTGCCTGAGGATCTTCCGAAGCCGCGGTAGTCGAATGCTAGTACAAATATTTTATCCGATGCACCTGATGAGTAAGAGCGATATTCCTCCGTGCGTCTTTGTTGGGCAATGGTCGCGCTGTTCCCGTGAAAGTACAGGAGCAACCGCGCTTCTGGATCATCTCTCAACAGCTTGAATGCAAGTTTCTCTTCAATGCCGCCAGAACTAGGATGCTCTGCGATAAAGGCTTCGGCATTTTCAGCATAGACACCCAAAGGCGCAACGAGCCAGGTGAATAGTTTTTCATTGTCGTTGGTGGTAATGGTAAATGGCTTGACCTGGTTCTCTGGCCGTGTGAGTATACGAAAACAGCACATATCCCGTTCTGCCTGACATACTCAGGAAGCCAGCTCTTTCAGGTTCTGTCAACCACTTCCCAGGAAAGAATGTAACCCAGTGCAAGTACAGCATCTCTAAAAGTGAGTTAGCATGTGTCACGCGAAAGGAGGCCGACCGTCTTACGCTTCTGCACCCACGGTAAGCAGCACGCCAGGGTCGCAGGTATCCATATTGCGCTCAGGAACGACAGCGGTATACCGATAATGGTAGAAAGACTCATCGCGTGTCGAGAGTGATGATGAATGACGAGGAGGTGCGTTGACGTCTGAGTGGTCACCCGTCCGCAGCTTCCCGTTCGGTCTTGGGTCGCGCGTGCGTCTCGCTACCGAACGTCACAACGTCCCGCTCGCAAACGTTGCCCGAAGATGTCTATGTACTTTTCGGCTGTCACATTGGCCTGCGCCGTACATCGAAAGATAGTGTGCTATCGATCAACGCGATCATCACGCCTGAGCTGTCAGATCTGTCCAATGACAGCACTTTCAGCGCGAGTTCCGTCGATCCGGAGACTTTTTTGCGCCCTATATGTCGCCGGATGGTTAAACTGACAAGACACATTAGAACCACTGGCGAACGTAAGATAAGGGAACCAGAGAGTATACATTCTCATCGATGTTCGTTAAGTAGCGAGATGATCCAGACTTTCAACTGCTCACACTGCGCCTGCACTCGCAAGGATCCTGCATTACACGAGTGCGCTACGTGCAGCCAACGTTGCTGCCTGAGAATTGTCGCATTCAGATCCGCAGCGCTGACACAAAGTAAAATCGCCAATAGCATAGTCTAGGTCGACACCGCTCTTGGGGTATAAATACTACGCGGCTCGTCGGACATTCTTCCACCCTAAGCATCTCCACGGTCACCAAGCAATCGGCGCCTTCTTTGTCGAATCATGTCGGACACAAAAGCTTATCCAGGGTCCTGCCATTGTGGCGCCATCCAATACCTAGTCAAGCTCAAATTTCCACCCGTTCACGATATAAAGGCCGAGTCGATTCGAATCTACAAATGCAACTGCACTACGTGTCAAAAAATGGGCTTCTTCCATTGTCGACCTATCAACCCACACGAAGATTATATTCTTACCTCTCCGGCCGACGTAAACGAACTCGGCGACTACCGCTGCTTCGCCAAAAAGCATGGATGGTATTTCTGCAAGGCGTGCGGTGTGCGCGTTCTTGGCCTCGGCGGAGGGTGGGAGCAGGTGGAGCTGGATGTCGAAGAGTGGACTGGGACGAAGAAGGAGGGCGAGAAGGAGAAGATTCAGAAGGTGTGGAGAACCACTGGCGAGTCAAGGATTGTGGAAATGGAGGGTCAAAAGCTCACGAGGCCATACTATCTGAGCGTTAACGCCGTCACTCTCGAACCAAGTGAAGATATCGACTTAATCAAGTGGCATGATCAAGGCTGGATCTTTTATGTGGAGACCTGGAAGCAGAATGGGACGAAGAACAGGGTTGGCGAACCGCATGAGGGTGGGATGTACTGACAGGTTGGGGAGTGGCCCGTTGGTGGATTTACGCTGCATGAGTATCAGAAGGTGCTATCATCGGATCAAAAGGTCAACGGAACTATGTTCAAATCGATTTCGGCATCAATGAAGCTCTAAACCCGATACCTTCAGAGTCCAGGTGTCGAAATGATTCAGCATCAAATCTACTCATTCTTTGCAGAGACACACGTAAAGCCAGGCTCGTACTAAGCGATCTGCCTAGCATTGACTACAACAACGGACGACGCATCGTATAGTATGCCCACAAATTTCTCATATTCTAGATCCCCAAATACCGCGGACATCTGTTACTATCCTCAAAGATACTTAAACAGGTTCCAATATCCATCTGCCCCTCAAAAAGGACGCCCACCAGCCTCCTTCTCAAATTCATCCGGATGCGGCAATCCCCCATACGCGCGCGACCGCCTCATCGGCCGTTTCTGCTTCTCCACCGCATTCACAATCTGTACCGCCCGACGCACTTCCTCATCAGGTCGATCGCTGTCCATCAAGATGCGCTGCGCTTCTTCGTACCGCGCTGCGTGCCGCGGATCGTAGATGTTCAGCGAGGATGAGATGATGGAGGCGTCATCGGCGAGTGAGGAGCGCGCGGCGGCGTTGCGGGGTTCCCAGTCTCCGCGGAGGTATTGAGAGTGTGTGCGGGCCTGGTAGGCGTCGAGTGGGTGAACTGTGTCGAAGTGCGAGTCAGCGTGATGGCTATCGTGGGGATGGTAGGTGCGTGGTGGTCGTGACGGGCCGGGTTCGACGTCGTTGGTCTGGAAAGAGCGGGTTGAGTTGATGCTCGACGGCTGACGAATGGATGGTTGGTAGGGCGCGTGCGGGATTGTCACGTTCTGGGCTTCGATATCAAGCTCTTTTTCGTCACCAACGATGAAGAAGCGATCGCCAAATGGGCTTTTCGGTTCGTCCGTCGAATGAGATACCGTAGACTTGCACTTGCCTTCGTTCAACTTCGCTCTCGTCCTGAACGCGCCAGTTACTTTGCCCCAGAACGCTGCTGTGCGTGTAGGGGTGGGTGGACGATTGCAAGCTGCGATAGCGGCATCATGTTCAGCTTGTTGTCGGGCCTCGTACTCTGTCATTTTGCCGCGCTCGAGGTCAGGTTCATGGCAAGTCGTGGATCGCGAGGTGTGACTTCGTGATGCTTCCGAGGCACGCTTCTCACGATCCCGGACCGTTTTGGGGCTAATATAAGTCAGGTTGCCGGTCACATACTTGCGGATCTGCTCATCTTTGTCTTTGCAGCTAGAGCAGCCTCCTTTGAAAGCCACGAAGATCGTCTTGCCGATGAGTAAAAGGAGGAGAGCTCCGCCGAGGACAACAGCTGTGATCAAGATTGCCATGAACGCAGTTTCAGATGACCTAGGTTGAGGCTCTGGCGAGGGTTTCGCGAATTCGGAAGGAAGCGGTGGCAGACCCGTTAGCAATGATGTGGTCGATGGAGTGGAAGTTGACATCGGCATACGAGAAGGAGTATCTGATGTTGGGACGGCGTTCTGTGCAGTTGAAGTTGGTTTCAACATGCTCGAATTGACTATGAAAGCCGCCGATGTAGCAACGAATGAACTTGCTACTTCCGACGGGTAGACGGTGTAGTAATCGGTCACGGTGATGATTGCAAGCTCTTGAGACATTTTTACAGTGTGTCCTGTTGATTGTTGAGGAGTAAGTTCTGGCGGGTCGAGATCGTTGCTGGTATGATGTTACTGAGCAAGTCAACATAGATGCAACGACTTGGTTTTATCGGAAAAAGGACTATAAATTCCAGGCGAGGCAAGCTGTTCACGTATATGGGACATTGTACAATGCGATGTTCTTGCACAATGTTTGCTATCTACTTCTACCGTCGAGACGGTTGATGAACACCGCACAACACGGAGATCAAGTGTGGTAATATCTGGCGAAAAGGTCATTCAGCGAATTTCCCGGTTCGATTTGAGGCAGTGAAATGGGTGCGGACGCACAGGACATGTATAGACCCACGCGCATAACTCCAGAAAGAATGGGACTAAATTTGAAGGGAGTTATGAAGATGAATGCTATTGAGTCGCAGCAAGCAATTAAATTTTCCGTCATACTAGTCTAATATAAAGAGACCACAGTCCAAGGGTACTCTAGCCGGGATTCTTCAGACATTACTTGTCGCTCAGATTGTCAGATCATCATGATCATCCTCGCCAACGACAAATACTTCACCAATTTCCTTGCAAGCGCTGCTGGGCGAGCGGCTAGATATATGTACCTCAGTCGGCGAGCTAGACTTTAAAACTTTCATCGGCACAGCCACACCAACTATACCTGCGCTGCCAAGGCCTTCGGCAGGCGGTGAGGTATGAACTGTAGCGGGCGATCCAAGCCGTGCAAGCTTCACTGGGACTGCAACACCTACAGATGTGTCGGAATGCCAGGACGACATGGTTGAGTGGCTGTCTCGGAGTGACTGGTCTCCAATATCGCCTTCCGCGTTCATGGCGGGATCGTAGTACGGATTAAAAGCTGGGAAGGGCTCTAAGTCTACTAACTTTGGCTGATGTGCGCCAGACACTTTAGATATCGAGCGAGGTCGTGATGAGCTAGAGTCAGTAGAGGCTTTTGATGCGTTCGATGCGTTCACTGTAGGTTTGATGCTACGCGCTACTACATCTATGCGATGAGAAGGGGTAGGTACAGGATCGGCTCGGGCCATGTCAGCCATGTCTTGCTTGCGAGCAGCCGTAATTGCTGCTCGTGTACAATTAACCTCAGCCTGCGGCAATTGGAACTCGCGATGCCGTCCAACATGAGGAAATGTAGGCCGGCGATCGATCGGACGATTTGACTTATACCAAGATTCGCGCTGCGCTGTGCGTAATCGAATTGCGCGTTTCTCCATCTGTCGCTTGAGAATGCGTGGCTGGCCGAACTTACGCCACAGCAAACGTGTAAGGACAATCAAAACCAGTACTGCGATAGTACCACCTGCAATGATGGAATAGCTGTGGCGTTTCATGGCATCGCGTTCTTGGGTCAAAATGCCTTCGTAGCGAGCGAAGTTTATTGGGTAGGTTGGAATGACCGGCATGGTGATGAGTGCCCCCGAAATTTTGGGTTTGAGATCGATAGTGAACAATTGAACGATGCAGCTACGACCTGCGTAGTGAGATAAAGTACTGTTCTGGAAATCTTCAAGCTCGCTTCTCAAGTGGAAGAGTGGAAGAGATTATGGCCAGTGCATATATGTCTAATTAAGCGGCATTGTGTTTGAGAATCGGCTGTATATGTGAGTAGTAAACGAAGTGGTCGCACAATGCGCGTGATATCTGTAGGGATGTTGGTATCAGTTACGGTATTCATTATCGTGTAAGCGCTGCTACAAATGTTGTTCATACATACCAACTCTGCTACTCAGAACTCTGCCCTAGAGCCATGATCAGTCGGGATGGGTCTCCTACATTTCGAAGTATGAAACGCACTCAGTAATTCAATCCGTTTCATTCATAAACTTGATTCGAAGTTATATCCATTGTCTACTTGAAGTCATCTTCATTAACCACGATAAGCCATGTAACATCGTCTGAGTATACAGGATCAATCTTCGAACCAAGCCCCAGGCACCTGTTTAAGGCGCTGAGCTTCTTCCTCTTCCTGCCGGGATTTAATTCGATAAGCACGCCAGCTTTCCAATTGGCGTCGACGGGGTTTATCCGGGTCAGTAAAGCAGCCGCCCAGATCACGGAAGATCTCGTATGAACCGAGATACCCGAAACGATAGGCTGTCACACATGTTAACAGTGTGATCGCGGTGAGTGTGCCGATTATCATGATGCAATTGGGGTAAGTGGTTGATGTTGTTAGAATGGCGTCCATCTTTGTTGATGCTGCGGAGTTGAGGTCGTGGTTGGTGATTGTGATTCAGAGGTTAGGAAGTGGCCATATGAAAATCTCTGCGAAAGCGGATACATGACCACTCAAGCTCGTTTAATCACGTCAGTTGTGCGCACACGACAGCTTGTGAGCTCACGAGCTGGTGATTCGGGGCTGTGCCGTGTGTTGGTTCGAAAGCTAAGATTTGTGAAGGCAGAGTATTTATTCTGAGAAAGACACATATTGTTGATATCTACGTGCACATCTCTTTGTGCATAAGAGATATTCGATATGAGCGCCACTCCAATTTTCACGGGTGAAGGACTTATGCGTTTCATTGTCTCGATCGTAATTCACTCAAAGAATATGCGAAACAATCAAAGGACTTGAAAGACCTTTATTTTAGGCCGACGAGTATCAAGCTCTAACAAGTGGGATGCAGTTCTTCCTTGTTCTGACAGGTACGTGCCTAGTAGCAGCTTCGTCAAACAACCTCAATGCAATCTTCACTAGTTGAGGACCCTTCAAGATCTCTCGGCTTAATCTGTATGAAAGGCCCTACCTTCTCACTCGTGAAATGGCTCTTGATCTTGTAGTCCATAGCCCCATTTCCTCCAGTATTCGTTTCTCCGACTCTGCCCAATGTGCCACCTGCGACCTTCCAGTCTGTCCGGTATATGATTTGAGCAAGTACTGTCGTCATTTCCAGATAAGCCAGGTTCTTTCCAATGCAACCACGAGAGCCCAAAGAAAAGGGAGAGAAGGCTTTCTTCGCTAACTCCACCTGCGTGTCGCCTTCCAACTCTGGTAGCCACCGCGTAGGCCTAAAGTCATTCGGGTCCTTGAAATAAGCAGGGTTCTGGTGTATTGAGTATACGCAAGTTGCCGCATCAGCTCCTTTTTGAAGTTTCACACCAGCTACTGCACCCTGATACCTCATCTCTCTCCACAAGGGTGCGGCAACTGGAGGTGCTAGCCGCATTGACTCATCAATGCAGGCCCTAAGGAATAGGCAGCTTGATAATTGAGGCCCAGGGCGGATTTCGTCCTCACTGGTAAAAGTTGTGCGAATTTCCGATGCTAGTCGCGCATAATCATCGAGATGTCGAGAAAGGTAGAAGAAAACTCCAGATATTGCGACGGAGGAGGTGTCAGTACCTTGATAATTTAGCGTTCGGACAATATGTGTGTGCCTCGGAGCTAGATACCTGCTGTCATCATGACAGTTGCGTCAGCCGCGAGCTCGATGGGAGTGAGCTTTTTTTCTGAATCTTTTATGGTTTCTGATCCCAAAAGACTCCCAAAGATATCGTCTACGGGCTGTGCTTCCTGAAGTGCGACTCTCTCCATAGTGAACTGCTTTACCTTTGTGATAAAACTGAGTGCCCGTTTGCAATGATCTGCGAATAACAGCCTCTTTAGGACAGGGAAATCTTCCAACAAGGGCTGCTCCAATGAAACGCCACACAAGAACATTGTACTTTCGATTCCGGGAATAATCGAACGTTCGTGTGCTTTCGCAATCAAATCCTGCGGGCTGTAGAAAATGACGCTTGACATAACGTCAAACGTAAAATAAGAGCCTTGCAACATTAGAAGTTCGTTAGGATTATTCGTCAAGCATTTCTCACTTACTCAGTTCTCCCATGTTTAACGAAGGACCCCACCAGTGTCCATTCTTGTCGTCACTGATCTGCCCTAGAATTGAATTACAGAACTTCTTCGCCGTATTGACGATCAGGGGTTCGTATCTCTGAAGGGCGGCAATAGAGAACGCTCGACTTAAAATTCTTCGTCTGGGCGCATGCTCATCCTTGTCTATTGCGTTGATGATGCTGACGTGGCCGCCCCCTCGAAAGCTTGCATAGCCTCGTGCCTTCTTAGTTCTGTTGTGATGAACGTAAATATCTAACAATGTTAGAACCATAACATTCTAGTGCAGCTAAGGCTCAGAACCTTGCAGTCCTTCGACGGTATTGAATAGTAAACCATTCGGTCTGTAGCGCACAACATCACCTGTCGCAACGTTAATTTCTGTGATACCAAGACGATGTGGCTTTTACCATATAGTTCATGACACCTCAAGATATCGAGGTGGATATTTCCCGTGTACGATTGGTAGGCTGCGTACCATGAGGTACATCTAGCAAGAAGAGGGCCAGGATGTGCAGCTAATGGGTGGAAAAACAATCTATATATCACAGTGAATACCTTGAAATTATCAGTACTTGCTAATATAAATTTCGTAAAAACATACAATGGATATGAAAGCAGCAAAAGCGACAGAAGCAGCAGTAGAGAGCCAAGAAATATATGATATGGCTTGAAAGACGGTTGATGTCATGTTGTGGAAGCCTGAGATTGATAGGTTGATGTGCCTCCCCCGGAAGCGCACTGAATTTGCCTATTATATACCACAAACGAAAGGAGTGTATATTGTGGGGCTCGGAGGTGCGGACTTGGCAGTAGTTACGTGATCGGAGTAATACATGCTCCCTAGGGCTTTTTGATCACAAATCGATCTGCAACATCCTCAACTAGGAATTAATCATGCTAATCGCATGATCGCTGCCGGACCCTGCACACGTGCAAATATCGCTATGTGCGTGTACATGTATGCAATCTGAGGCGCAGATGGCAAGCGACTCTTCAATCAGCCCGAAGGCCGGCCCGCCGTAGGTTTACACATCCAAACCATAAGTGGGCATAGGCGGGTTCGGCCGAACCATAAAAGATACTGTTGCAGCATGGCCAATCACGAACCAACAGACAGCCGAGAACGGACCAAGCCAAGGCGTAATACCTAGATACTGAAATGTGCGTACGGACGTAAGAAGCTGTGCAGATATCGCGCTAAATCTATGACGTCCTTATACCTTCATGATGCCCACCTCGTTGCGGAAACGGCAGCATGCGGAAGAGCAGGTGACCAACGAAACGCTGTGTGTAAAAATTACCGAGGCATCTCCAAAACTAAGTTGTGTGGTGAAACGCTAAATAAGATGGCGAAGAACGCGAAAGAGCATTAATTCCGCCCGCCAGTGAAGAAAAGGGGTGCGAAGCGTTCGGCAGAGGGTCATTTGTCAACCCGAGCAAAACAGCATCCTGCTGCATACCATCGCGTTCAGACGCTCTCTCATCAGTTGTCCACTTGCAGCATCGTAAACTTGTGGTATTATCCGCCGATGATAGGCAATCAAATCACCGCTGCAAATACCCCCTCAATGGCCTCAAAACGTACTCATCCCTCGCCCCCCTAAAGACATCCGCATTCGCCCAGAACCAAATGCCCAAAACCAGCGCTCCGCCCGGCACAAGACACATCTTGATACAATAGTACATGAACTCCCACCAAACATGCTCCAAATTCGCCCTCATACCTTTCTCCTCCGCCATCTTCGGCCACCTTTCATCAGGCACATCTTTCTCCAGAAACCCACATAGCGTGTCCCAATCACTCGTTTGCGGATCGATCTCCAGTAACCGTTCTCGCGGCACGAGTTCCCGCACAGCAGCATAATGCTTCTCATACGCAATCTTCGCTTGCGGCCCGCCATAATGGTTCCCATTATGCGCGCGAAACACGGCATGCATCAACCTCATCAGCGGCGCCATGGACGAAACGTCGAAGTACCGCGCAAGAGCAAACAATCGCCATGTACACAGACACCAGATACTTTCTTGCATACTCGCTTCCCAGTCCTCGTATTGCCGCGTCGTGAGAATGACTTTGGCTTCGGGGTACGCCACGAGTAGAGGGAGTGCTAACACGCAGCCAGGGAGGTCCATGACGACGTCGTAATCCGCAATGAGTTTATCGAATTCCGCTCTCTGGTATGGTTTGAATGAGCGTTGTCCGATGGGCCGGTCAGGTGGTGAGATTAGCGTGACGTTGATGGCTTCGTGCCAGAGGGCCAGGTCTTCCGGGTTTGCGAGGACTTGTCGCATCTGGTGGGGTGTGTAGCCTAGTTTTCGGAGGGCGGTGGAGAGGGTTGATGTTCCAGTGCGAGGCATGCCGAGGACGAGGATGCGCATTGGTTTTGTGCGCGTGCGGTTGGTGGAGTCGATAAGCCGGGTTGGCTGGGAGGTGGTGGCCATGGTGAAAGCGCGGATCAAATGCAAACTGTTCGCAAAGTGAAGTTGGAGCTTAGGATGTTGCAAAGATGCAATAGGTGATGTCGTGAACGTGTCGTGTTCTGGAAGGCGGAGTTTGCCCATGCAGGGCAAGTTGACGGATTAGGCTAAATCATCGGCTGATCAGGGCCGCAGTACCACGGACTCCCGTCCCATGGACCCGGCTACTGTCGCTGCATAATCCTTGTGAATACTTGCAGAACGTTATTCGATCCGAAGTTATCATCTCCGGACAAGGTGGAAAGCAAGCATGCTTCTTGCTCAAGGTCGGCATTCCATGCACCATGAGTGACCCAGCATATTGGTCGCCTCACTTCGAACCTACTCTGCGATGTCCTCATACATGCGTCTTCGTGCACCCAGAGACATTTCTGCTCTAAGTGGTTCTGCTCCAAGAGAGCAACACTTATTCTGGGCTTGTAAGCGGTCCTGGAGATTTTGTGCCCTGGGTCGTCGGCCTGGGTCGTCATCGCACATGTCTCGTATAGTCGATTTGAGATTACCCCAATCAACGCCACAATCCGTCGAGGGCCTTCCAGAAGAGCGACCTGTCATTTCGGTGGAGCCGTGGAGTTTTAAGAATGAGTCTTGTGTTTGCCATCTGACACACTGACAAAGTGGTGTCGACGCGTATGAACAGACGTAATCCTGGAGCATTGAGCACGATTTGATCACCTCT